>CABHPQ010172434.1:41881-56142 GCA_902168405.1 Peromyscus aztecus
GTATGCCTGTATGCCAGAAGAGGGCACCAGATCTCATTACAGATGGTTGTGAGCCACCATGTGGTTGCTGGGAATTGAACTCAGGACGTCAGGAAGAGCAGCCAGTGCTCTTAACTGCTGAGCTATCTCTCCAGCCCTTTTTTGGCTTTTTTGAGACAGTGTTTCTCTGTGTAGTTTTGGTGCCTGTCCTGGATCTCACTCTGTAGACCAGAGTGAGATCTGTAGAGGCTGGCCTCGAACTCACAGAGATCCACCTAGCTCTGCCTCCCGAGTGCTGGGATTAAAGGCGTGCACCACTGCTGCCTGGTGGCCTTGACCTTCTAATCCTCCTGCTTCTACTTTCTGAGGGCTGGAATCACAGATGGGTGCCACTGCACCTCGTTCATGCAGTGATGAGCCCTTGTGCGAAGCAAGTACTCCACCATCCCTAGTCCTGGTTTTCCTTTTTTCAGACAAGGTCTCACCATGTTGGAGAGGTTGGCTTTGAACTTGAGAGCTTCCTGTTTCAGCTTCCCGAGTGCTAGGGTTATAAGCACAGGCCCAGCTCTTTAGGACTATCTTTGAGACTGTCTTTGTTGAGATGTCACTCATATACCATACAATCCATTAACCGAAAGCCTACAACATGGGCTGGTGAGAAGGCTCAGTGAGTAAAAACACCTGCTACACAAGACCGAGAACCTGGGTTCAATTCCCAGAACCCACATAAAGGTGGAGGGAGAGAACGACCTCACTATCAGTGCCGAGGCATGTGTATGCCTGCACACACACACACACACACACACACACACACACACACACATTATTAATAATAACGATAAATACTAAGGTGTCAGACTCACTGGTGTTTAGTGTGTTCACAGAGCTGTGCGAAGGATATCTTTGTGAGCATCAGATGAACCGTATTCCTCACCTCTAGAGTAGCGTGTCTTCCTGAAAGTCCTGGGTCCATACCATGGGCCTGAAACTTCAGCCCTTACAGAACTGTGTATCTCCTTCCATCCTCCCTTTGTCTCAGGGGAAAGAGAACTGTTTCCTTGATAGAGGACCCGTTTGCTGTCACATAGGCTGGGTCCCTCTCTTGGGGGTCTTGTCTAAGCCATTTCTGCCTCTGATCTTATTATGCTTTGTTCCTTCCCAGAAACATTACTTCCCCATCAACTACAAGATCGCTGTGCCTTATGAGGGGGTACTCAGAGTCGCCAACATCACGAGGCTGGTGAGGATCCCTCCCGGGATGGGGAGTCTCTGCCTTCCGTGATGCTCTCAGAAGCATGTGGGTCCTTGGCAGGTTGTCCTACTGACCAGTGGCCGTCCCCTAGCCACTTACACAGACCTGTGGCTGACCTAGGCCCAAGGTTGTTGCTGGCCACAGTGGCAGAGGCAAGTGTGTGGGGTGTGGCCACAACCCAAAGGCCTAGCTTGCATTTCAGTGATCTCTCCTGTCCCAGCAGCAGAAGGCCCGTGTGAGCGAGCGGGAGCTGCGGTATCTGTGGGTCTTGGTGAGTCTCAACGCCACGGAGTCCGTGTTGGATGTGCTGCTCCAGGGCCACCCATCCTGGAAGTACCTGCAGGAGGTTCAGACATTGCTGGAGAATGTTCAGCAGAGCCTCATGGTGAGCTGGGTGCATGCATGTGTGGGTCTGACAGATGCAGGCAAAGGGCTGCTAAGGGAAAGTTCTGCCATGTGCTGAGGATATGGGAGACATAAGGGATGGGGTGCAGACAAAGTAACCAAGGAAGGAGGAGGTGCCAAGATGTACCACGAGCAAACGAGCTGAGGTGGAGGAACTTGGGATCTTGTTTCAGGCTTACATGAGCTCTCCTTTTTTTTTTTTTTTTTAAACTGGAAATATTTTGATTTTATTGTGATCATGTATTTTATAACCCATTGAGTCCAATTGGGGCTGCCCACCGAACTGTTCAATAATAATGCTGGCTTGACTTTGTACAGCCTTGTGCAGGCAACCAGAGCTCCAGTGAGTTCATGGGTGCATGGGGCACGTCATAACTGTAAGACGGCATTTAGTTATTTGTTTAGAGACAGAACCTCACTGTGAAGCCCTGCCTGCCCTGAAACTTGCTGTGTAGATCAGGCTTTGCCTCTCGTACCCTGAGTCTTGGGCAAGCCAGGGAATCCTCTGACTTCACTTCTGCACCTGAAAAATGAGGCTCCTCTAGAGAGGGGGGAGGAAGAGAGGTGGAGTGATAGGAATTTGCAGTTTTGAAACTATTCTGTGCAATATGGGAACTGTAGATCGATCCATGACATGATGTTTTTATCAAAGACATATGGAACACCGAGCGTGAACCTAATGACTATGACTTAGTTTAGGAAAAATTGAAGGGAAAAAAGATGGTGTGGTATGACTGGAACCCAGTACTCTAGAGGCTGAAGAAAGATGTTTGAGGCCAATCTGGGCTCCATAGTGAGATCCTGTCTTGAAAACAAACCCCCAAACCATCTGATAACCAGCCAGAAGAACTCTCAAGTTGTAAAGTGACAGGCACAATCACTTGTCCTATCCTCCTCAGGCCCTCAGTGTGCACCTGCTGGGGCACACATGTGCCACCCTGCTCAGCCAGCTGCCTGGCCTCCCTAGTCCAGAGCCAGACCATCTGACACCGACTGTGGAGGGCCCAGGGACAGGTGACTGTTTTCACAGCTATCTAGAACCACTCCTGGATGGTTCTCCCAGTTCCTGCCAAGAAGGTCATAGGAATGCTCTTTCGTGCTTGTGGGCAATATGGGTGCCTTTAGCAAACTGATCTGGCTTGAGGAAGAGACCTTTTCTGCCTTTGTCTTACCATAGATCAGATTCCCGAGTGTGAGGACCCGAGTCCTCCCAACCTGGTCCTGGGCTCTCTGCAGGGAAGCACTGAACATAGAGATGGTTTTATTATTCAGATGTGGCTGGGTCTGGCCCCTTCCCTTGCTGGAAGTTGAGCTCCCTCTACCACAGAGCTATATCCCAGCTCTGCAGCCAGTCTTTAATCTTTCTTCCTTCTAACACTGTTAATACTCTGTGTCCTAGCTTTGAAGATGATTCACTTAACTTCTTTGCTCACGGTAGTGTGATGTAAGAGGTCGGGTCCTGAGACCTGTTTCCAACCATATAACCTTGAACAAGGTGTCTCACTCTTGTAGGTTATCACTTGTATAAAGGAAAGGGTTGAAGCCTGAACTTTTTTTTTTTTTTTTTTGGTTTATCGAGACAGGGTTTCTCTGTGTAGCTTTGCGCCTTTCCTGGAGCTTGCTTGGTAGCCCAGGCTGGCCTCGAACTCACAGAGATCCGCCTGCCTCTGCCTCCCGAGTGCTGGGATTAAAGGCGTGCGCCACCAACGCCTGGCTTGGTATAGTTTTTAAGATGGGTCATACACCATTTGTCCTTTTGTGTCTAGCTACTTGCTCTTAGATAAAGTTTTCTAACTTTGAGAGTGACCGGAGGTCTGTAGGATTGGAGCCAGCCTAGGCTACATATCCAGACCTTGTCTCAAAAACAAAACAAGGACCAGGTGTAAAGGAGCATGTTTAATCCCAGCACTCGGGAAAGGTAGGTGGATCTCTGTGAGTTCGAGGCCAGCCTGGTCTACATAGTGAGTTCCAGGTAGTGAGAGCTACATAGTGAGACCCTGTCTCAAAACAACAACAATGCACTAAATAAAAAATACTATCCCCCCACCCCCCACTGGGCGGCAATGGCACACGCCTTTAATCCCAGTACTCGGGAGGCAGAGCCAGGAGGATCTGTGAGTTCGAGGCCAGTCTGGTCTACAGAGCGAGATCCAGGAAAGGCACCAAAACTACACAGAGAAACCCTGTCTCGGAAAACAAACAAACAAACAAAAAATATCTCCCCCTAAACCAAAGCAAAGCCCGTGAAGGTCTTACACTGGGTTCCGGGTACAGTTTGATAGTAGAGTGGTTGTCCCACATTTGTGAGCCCCTAAACTGAAACCCCAGCACTGAAAAAGAAAAAAAAAAGGTACATTAATAGGAGTAGAATGATGCTATGACCTCGGGGTCATGTGGTGATGCTATGACCTCCGGGTCATGTGGTGATGCTATGACCTCCGGGTCATGTGGTGATACTGTATTAAGTTTTTTGAGGAACTGCTGGTTAGTTTTGCTGATTTTCCTTTTTGTTTGTTTGTAGAGGCAGGGCAGGGTCTTCTCCTGTGTGCACGCTGGCTTAGGCTTATGTTCCGTCCGCATCCCTCAGCCTCCTGAGTGAGGGTTACGGGTGTATGCCACCATGTCCAGCTTTAGGCTGGTCTTCGGTTTTTGGAAGAATATCTCCTGCCTGCTGTCTCTGACTCTGAGTGTCTCTGTTGGAGACTCAGTGGCCCTTGGTGGCAGTGGTTGTCATTAGGCAAGGATATATTTATGTTTTGAGCATCTTCATTCTTCCCAGACAGGAACTGGGCTGTGGGCTGGCCTTCCTTTCCCTTCTAGCATCCTTATTCCACCTGTGGCCACAACTTTCCTAGGCTGCTGTAATGAATTAGCTCAAACTGGGTGACTTAAACCATACTCACACTCCTGGAACCCAGAAGTCCAGAATCAAGATCTTGGCAGAGCCGATTTCCCCTGAAGGCCCTTGCTTCTCCCAGCCTTAGGTGGTGCTTCCTATTCCTTGGCTAGAGGCGGCACCACTCTGACCTGTTTCATTCTTCTCGTGGCTCCTGGCAGGTACCTCTGTCTTTCTGGCCTTTCTCTATAAAGATCCCTGGCCTGGGGATGTAAAGAGCTGGTCTAGCGTGCGTAAGGCCCTAGGTTCTATTCCCAACACGGAGAGGGGAAACATCAATTAGTCACTGGATTTAGCATCCATTCTAAATACAAGATGACGTAAACTTGAGAGCTTTTATTACATCTATCCGATTTCCAATGTTCACAGTGTTTCACATTCACAGGTGTTGAAGGGTAGGAGGGTATTTTGGAGGGCCGGGGGCACAAAGTTTAGCCCAGTGCTTTGGGTGGGCTATGGCCACCTTTGGGAAAGTTGCCCTTTAGCTCAGGCCCTAGCTTTCCCATGATGCTTCTACAGCGGTTCCGGACTTCCAGGGCTAACAGCACTCTCCACACTGTCCTTTCTGTTAAGTTTTGTGACGAGAAGTTATGAGCTTGGAGCCACACCTTCAGCTCTGCCTGTGTGGCTCACACCTCTGGGATCCTCAGGTTCTTGAGGGCTTTGCTTTTTGATGGACAGTTTCCTGGACTGGAGGCTGGTGATCGCGCATGCTGGAGCAACAAGGAGGTCCAGCTTCCTCCCTGTGCTGGCCTGTGCTCTGTGATTATTTTCTGATGACAGAGAAGCAGAAGCTTCTGTGAGGGGTGACAGCCTTCTGGTCCCTGGAAGTTGTATTTTGTTGAATCGAGACACCTCCAGGCTAGACAGCTGCCATGGCTCTCGTGTGGTGGGGTCTCTCTGTCTTTACTTGTCCTGACGGTTTCCTCCCTCCCAGGATGTGGAGATCGGCCCTCAGGTGGAAGCCGTGTTATCCCTTCTAAGTACGCCAGGTCTAAGCCTGAAGCTGGTGCGGCCCAAAGCCTTGCTGGACAACTGCTTCCGGGTCATGGAGCTGCTGTACTGCTCTTGCTGTAAGGAGACCCTGTGGGTGGGGCTGGTGACAGTCGGCCAGGGGATCTGGGCCCAAGTTTGTGGGGAGAGTCCACACTGTCTTGGGGACGCTCTCTGTTCTTGATTGACAGGCTCTTTCTGGAAGCTGGGATGGGCCTAGAGTACGGAGACAAGCATGTGTGGTTTGGTTGTTCCGTCCTGCAGGGCTTTTTTTTTTTTTCTTTCTGTCTTGCAGGTAAACGAAGTCCCATTCTCAAATGGCAGGACTGTGAGCTGCCAAGTCTCCATCCCCACAGTCCGGGGTCCTTGATGCAATGTGCAGCCACCAACGTGTACCCTCTGCCTCGGCAGCCCCCCACCTCCCTGCCCACTTCCCCAGGCTCAAGCCATGGTCCGTTACCCTGAGCGGTCTGCGTGTTGACCCTAGGTCGGGCCCCTGGATGTTTTCCAGGAAGTGGCCTGGGTCCGACCTTCCGGGATGGTGGGTAGGTAGACCTGCAGGAAAGGCCTCCTGAGAAAGGCATGGTGCCTTCTTTTCCACCGCCAGGCTCAGCGCCCTGCCTTTTGTACCCATGTGACACCACCTGGAGCCGCAGGGGAGAGGTGTGGAGGGAAGGCTGGTGGCTGCCCCTACAGCCACCCTACCTGTGGCTGGTTCTGAAATCTATCAGTGCTGTTGCCCCACAGGTGGGAGGAGGGAGGCGGGGTGTCACATATTATTCTGGGACTCACTGGGGCTTCCCAGTTGTGCTGAATGTGGGGTGCTGGGCTGAGGACTGACCAAGTGCCGTATCTTGCCACAGCAATGCTCTTCTGGTTCCCTTTTCTATTAAATGGCCACTTGTTTGGTTTGGCTTGCATCTGTCAAGGTGACCCGGAGGGACCGAGTTCTGGAGATGGGAGGGTGGGTTTGGTTCTGCCTGGGGCTGGGGCTGGGTGTCTGGAGCTGCAGTGGGCAGAGCCTTGCCCAGGGCCATTGAGTGCTCTGCTCTTCCAGCTCCTGAAGTGTCAGCAGGCCTGAGTGATGTCTGCTGGGGTGCCTCTTTGGCCATGTTTGTTCTCTCCCTCTGGTGTCCCCCCCCCCCCCCCCCCCCCCCCCCCCCCCCCGCAGTCTTTCAAGCTCCCGGGGAGCACTTCAAAGACTGACTCAGGTCTCTGCCCAAGCCCTCCACTTGTATCAGAAAAACCCGGCTTGCAGCCCCAGGTCAGGGATGACAAAGGCCGGGATGCAGGGGTAGGAAGCAGAGCAGGTAAGCAACAGCAGCCCAGGGAAGCCAGGCAGGGACCGGGGTGTTAACTACAGTACCACTTTATTAATACTGGAATCTTCACAGTGCATTTGTTACTTGTAGCAGTGACTATTTAAATCAAGGAGAGGATGGACAAGGGGGTGGTGGGTAGGAGAATTTATCCAAAACTTGACAGAAAGAAAAGAAAAAAAGTGGTTCTGATGGGCTGAGAGGATGGGCGGGTGAGGGGGGAGGGTGAGTAGGAACCAGGAGGGGTGGCAAAATAAATTAAAAGAAAGGAACACGTTAACAGCACCAGAAAAGTTACTTCAGTCAAAAGACACATTTGAAAAGAATATTCTGCTGTACACAATGAAAAATAAAATGGATGTGAAGAAGCCCCAAACCAAAGTCTGTGATGCAGGATGGTTGGCTCGGATCCCGAGGGTGGGCCTAGGTGAGAGGTGGGTACTAAGGAGGAGGTGGTAGCAGGGAGGGTACTGTGGGTCAGACGGGGATGGAGTATGTACAGCCCTGGAGGGAAGGGAAGGCTGAGTGGGGGTGGGTGTGCCACCCCATCCTCTTCCTGGGGAGTCCCTGACCGCCCTTCCCAGCAGGGCTTGGAGCCCCCAGATGGCAGTGAGCCCATTCTCTGAGGGACCCCCTCCTCCAGGACCCAGCCACACCCTGGGTGTAGGGGCCACATCTGCCCACCCCACATCCTGCATCCCTTTCCATCAGCCCTGTTGGGGAAAGTGCAGCCAATACGTCACCCCAGGGTTCCACATCTGGCCATCTGCTTTCCTGGACCCTATACTCGGGGCTCTGGTGACAACTGAGTTTGGTGGACCAGGTCTCAGACCTGGAGATCATTCTCTAGAAGTCTTGTGGGCACTGGAGCACCCATGACCTTGGGCCCAGGTCAGCCCCAACTCCATTCCATCCAGACCAAGGCATGCTCTCTGGACTCCCTGTGGGGCGGGGGAGCCTGCTGCCTGCTCTACCCGTACCTCCTGAATCCCTCCTCTCGCCCTGCACACACATGCTTTGACTTGCTCAGACGTGGGCTGCACAGTGGAGGCAGTCCCCACTCCCTCTCTGGCCCCTGCTGCCCGCCCCAGCCAGGGCTGCAGGCCAAGACTTTCTTGGGATGGCGCTGCCTCCGGCAACAGAAAGTCAAAACCAACCTTCTAAGATTTGCTCCAAGCTGGGCCTGCAGCTCACTCAGACCGCAACAGACTGGCCAGAGGCCCCTGGCCTACCCTCTCCAGCCTTATTCTACCAACATTCCAGATGCTGGCGAGAAGAGTAGCTTCCCCTGGTTGGGGGAGAGCTGACTCCACCCTTCTCCTGCCACGAGCCCACTGTGGGGACCCCACATCTGTCTCTCAGGCACTCAGACACACACCCTGTACCACCAGCTAGCCCCACACAAAGTTCTTGTCTGGGGTCAGCTCCATTTTATTACAATAATAAAATAACCCCCATACCCTCTAATGCTCCAGCCCTTACCCCCAGCAATGGGCAAGACTGTAACCCCAAGGTACCCCGAGTTAAAGCCTCAAAGTGTCCAGATGAGCAGGATGTTTTGAAACACCTGGGGTGGGCCTCTGGCCTCACCCCCCTGCTGCCCTGCCTCGCCTCCACTAGCTACACCTCACAGGGGGAGGGGAGCTGGAAGGTCCTGAGACAAAGCCCCTCCACTTCCTCCCTCAAGGCTCTCTTTCCCCACGAGTGGGCCTGGCTTCCCAACACCTGACCGTTGCCTAACCCCAGTCACAAATTGATAGTCAGCTGATTGAGTGCCTGCCCCCTCCCCCCCCACAACCACCCTGCCCCCAAAAGAGTGGAGCCTGGGAGAGGCAGGGTAAAGGCAAGAGGAGAGGGTACAGGGCCCAGGCAGGGAGACAGGGAGCCAGCATTCAAGGAAGGACCTGGGCACATGGCCCTGGGGGACAGCGGGACTGGAGGAAGAGGATTGTGGACCCCAGGCCAGGTGGGGCCCAGGGGGCAGGCCCAGCCCTTGGTTATGGGCTCTGGGGCTGGGACAAAGCAGGGCCTGCAGGAAGGAGGATGTGTAGGTAAGGGAAGTATAAAACAGGCTCTGTCCTGGCGAGGTGCGTAAAGGAAGTCACTTCCCACGAGATGCTGAGATCAGCCTGGTTGTCTTTCTGTAAAGTGGCTGTGCCTCTTTCCCGGCGCTGTTCTGTCTTCTGGCTCGTGCCGCTGCTCAGAGTGGCTGGCCGCTGCTCACAGATCAGGCCACCTACTTGTGCCAGCCCAGACAGGGAGGGGAGGGTGGCACCATCATAAGATGCGGGGCGCCGACCTGTCGTTGGTGACGGTCCTGCGGAGCCGGACCCCGCGTCGGATGGCCACCAGCATGTCTTCGGCTGGGGGGTCACTGGTGGCGGCAGGGGGTGGGGTGGGCGTCTCCTCGGAGGGGGTGGCTGACAGAGCAGTAGGGAAGGGGAACTGGCCCTCGCCCAGGGCATGGGCGCCGGCCACCAGCTCCCCGAGCTTCTCTACCAGGCTGTGCCTGTTGGCAGCCAGCTGCTGCTCTTCATCGTCCTCGGCGGCCAGCCCGACCCCAGCCCCGCTGTAGCTAGCTGCCTCTGGGGATGGACTGCCCCAGGCTGTGTTGGGCAGGCTGAGCCTCTTCGGGGAGGCTTTGGCCAGGTCTGGAGCCAGAGGTGAGGCCACTTCGTCTGTGTAGAAGACACACTCCTCGCTGCCCGCCCGTGTGGGCCCCACGTAACCAGGGGAGTCGGGCACTGTGGGCGTCTTCACAGGGACGATGGGTGGGCGGATGGGGATGGGGCCAGCGCTGGACAGGGCGCGGCGCACAGTGGGCTTGGTGGAGGGTGTGCGGCGGATGGTGGCCACACCGGGAGGTGCACCTGAAGGCAGCCCCATGGCTGTGGGCAGCCCGGCCGTGGGCAGCCCAGCAGTCGAGGCCGGGCGCTTGGTCTGGATCAGGCGGCGGTAGTTCTGGGCAATGTTGCTGTTTCGAGGGATGGTGGATGATTTGTCGAACTCAGGGGGCCCCTCGCTGTCCGCATCCCCGTTCACAGAGTAGCAGTCGTAGTCTGAGCCTGGGGACACAGGGGGTGGTGAGCCCAGGGCCAAGGTGCTCCCTGAACCCCATATCTACTCAAGGGAGACAGAGAGAGGGAAGCCAGGCCGCCTTTGTGTGACCCCCCCTCGTCCCAGCCGTCCCGGGTGGGGTGGGTCCTGGGGCTGTGAAGGCTCTGAAGCACACTCAGCCTGTGCGATCCCTCGAGGCCCACCTTGGGAGGGGATGGTGTCCTCGGAGCACGAAGGTGTGGTGGTCTGTGTGCTGTAGCCGCTGGAGTACTGCAGGGAGTCCCGGCTGCTCTTCTGGTGTTCCAGGCTCAGTCCGCGGGTCAGCACCATGGCCAGGTCACTGGCCGCGGGGGACACCTCCTCACCATGCTGAGGGCGGGGAAAACGGCGGACTTTTTCCACCTCCGTTTCCACCCTCTTTCGGGATTCTAGGTGGTTCCATTAAGGTGGAGAGAGGGGGCCCCGAAGTACACCTGCGGGCAATCCTGGCACTGACTGGAAGTGAAGGTGGGGCGTGGCTGGGGAGCTGTCTACTTACTTTGGCGGCTATGGTGGCAGGGGACATCCGAGGTCGCGGTACCTCTTCTCCGCTGGAGCCCACGGTGCTCCCCCCAGTAGGGCCTGGCTCAGTGTCTCGCAGGAGCTCCACGCGATCCTTCCTCCGCTGCAGGGTGGTGGCCGAGGGCTGTTCGTGGGGACCGGCCTTGGTCCAGTCCTGCAAGTTATGGCAAGCAAGTCAGAAGTGAGCCTTGGCCTTACTGCCCGTGACCACAGAGGCCCTTCTTTGTGGCTGAGGCTCAGGGGGTGCTGATCTGTGAGGGGCCTCTTGTTTACAATCGGGGCTGAGGCCCAAATCTGGTGGGCAGCGGTGGGTGACTATTCTGTCCCACCAGCCCAGGGCAGGGCAGGGTGTTCCAGACAGATGGGTATGGCCACAGGAAGTGCCCAGGTGGACTGTTTCACAAAGCAAGCGCCAGCACATTCGGCTTTCTTGCTGAATCTGGCTGCCCCTGCTGTGGCGACTGCCCCAGGTCAGGAGGGCATAGGGTGGGCAGCTGGTGGAGGTCATGGGACAGGGACCACGGGCACTGACCGAGGTGGGGGAGCTGCACTCGCTAACCGACTGGCAGGTCTCTGAGGCCTCGGAGGACGCAGAGCTGGAGGACTTCTGCCATGCAGAGGCGAGCGGGTGGTCGCAGATGGGGGCCCCCGCGGACAGACAGGCCAGGGAGGCAGGGAGGAGAAAAGAGTTCTGGTCACAGCGGTAGCATGCAGTGGGCAGTCTGATTCAGCACCTTCACCCTGTACTCCCCTCCTGGTGTTACGGCCACCAGGACCACCACAGAGGCCGGCGGCCCAGGGCACATCCTGCAGGCACTGACCTGCCCACGACCCAGCCCAAGAGCCGCATGGTTTAAGGTTTCAACTTCGGATTCACTGCTGACAGCTTATGTGTGGCGGCAAGGGAAAGAGTGGTCCTGAGGACACAGATGGGTGTTTGGTTTGGGCATCCAGGTCAACGATGTCACTGTTTTCTCAGGAAAGGGAGGACCTGGAGAGAAGGGACTATGGAGTCCTGAGTGCCCTTCTGGGCACATTTGGCCGAGCTGCCCATCAGTTTTCTGTGCACAGCCACATGTATAACCTGAAGTAAGGGAGGACTGGGGCTGGGGCTAGGCACTGGGCAGCAGTTGGGCAGGATGAGGCTGATTAGAGACGAGATTCACAAGTCTTTAGGGGTGCAGACATTCAGTGGCAGGGAGGAAGAACACAGTCCTGTACAGGAGCTGCGAGGAGCTGTTAAGGAAGAGGGGACCTCAAGGCAGATGCTGACTTTGGCACTGAGCTCAGAGCTGGAGTCAGGTGATGCTCCATCACCATGTGATGGGTCATGTGATGGATCAGCTAAGCCAGGGTAGCTTCAGCAGCGCCCCTCCCCCCCCACTTCCATGCTATTCCCCATTTGGACCACTAGACTTCTAGTGATGGGCAAAGATCACCCCAAGGAAGGAGAACAAAGCACCAGAGAAGAGGATTGGGGGGAAACAATGCATCTATGTTCAGCAATGTGACGTTAAACAACTAAAAAACCCAGTGTTGAAACACAGCAAGAAAGCTCAACGTCCAGGCCCAGAAAAATGAAAATTAACACAAACAATCAACAGTAAAGGAGCTTCTCTAGCCCAATAGAGAAGATCCACAGAAACACTGACACTTCCCTCTGAGGCTGGGGAAAGACAAAGATGTCCACTATCAACATCTTACTCAGTGCCAGCAATCTCTGCCAGTGCAATAAAGCAAGAAAAGAAGTCAGAGAGGGTCTGGAGAGATGGCTCAGAGGTTAAGAGCACTGGCTGCTCTTCCAGAAGTCTTGAGTTCAATTCCCAGGAACCACATGGTGGCTCACAACCATGCACAATGAGATCTGGTACCCTCTTCTGGCCTGCAGGCATACATGCAGACAGAACTCTGTATACATAATAAATAAATAGACCTTTAAAAACAAAAACAAAACAAAACAAAAAACAGAGAGTAAAGGGGCTGGAGAAACAAGACGATGGAGTAGAGTCTTGGAATGACCCAATATCTCAGGCAGGACGGCAAAAGCACTAATAGTTTTTAAAATGGATAAACTGGACTGAGCTTAAAATTAGGAACTTCTAGTCCTTCAAAGATACTACTAAAGAGACTGCTCAGCAGTTTAGAGCACTTTGCTGCTCTTATAGAAGACCTGGGTTCAGTTCCCAGTACCCACATGGTGGTTTACGACTAACTCCAGTTCAAGGGTTCTGATGCCCTCTTCAGGTCTACTCAGGTACTGCATACAGTAGTGCACATGCATGCAAGAAAATAGTTATACACATGAAATAAAAACATATAAATATTAGAAAACAGATACCAGCCAGGCCATGGTGGCACATGCCTTTATTCCTAGCACTGAGGAGGCAGAGGCAAGGATATGCCTTCGAGGCCAGCCTGGTCTACAGAGCAAGTTCCAGGACAGCCAGGGCTACACAGAGAGAGCCTGTCTCAACTCAAAAGAAGAAAAAAATAAAGAAAAATAAAATAAAAAATAAAATAGATACCAATAAGGTAGTAAAAGCATATTCTGAGAATATTTCTGATGAAGAACATGGATCTACAATATATAGAGTTCTGAAAATCAACACACACAAACACACTCTCTCTCATGAAAAATGGGCAAATGATATGAATAGGCCCTGCACAAAAGAAGATGTTCAAATGGACTTTAAAAGCATGAAAAATACATTAGACCTAGTGGCATACAAACTTTAACTCTAGCACTCGGGAGGCAGAGGCAGGCAGATTTCTGTGAGTTTGAGTCTAGCTTGGTCTACATAGTGAGTTCCAGTATGGCCAGGGCTACACAGTGAGACCCTGTCTCAAATAAAAAGTATGAAAAACATTCTACCACATTCAAATACAGGGTACTATTGTATACCTATCAAAACGACTAAAGTGAAGCAGTTACAAAACACCAGGGCTGGTAGGGATGTGACATCAGCCAATAACTCTTACAACCTTGCTAATAAGAGTCCTGGGATTCACGGCTCTACTCCTACCCACGGAATTTCCCACGGAACTGTGTACGAGAACCTGTACAGCAGTACTAGGAGTAGCCACGGTGTGACGGTTCGCGTTGTCCCCTTGACAGAATATAGCATCACCCGAGAAGACAGTCTTAGTGAGGGACAGTCTACGCCGGCTTGGCCTGTGCACATGTCTATGGGGGGGGGGTCTTAAGTTAACTGAGCCAGCCCACTGTGGGTGGCACCACTCCCTAGGCAGGGGGTCCCGATCTGTGTGGGTGAAAAAAATCAGGCTGAGCACGAGCAAACAAGCAAGCATGTATGTGCTCATTCACTCCTCTCTCTCTGTCTGAAGTTTCTACCTTGACTTCCTATAAAGATGGACTGTAATCTGGATTATAAAATGAATAAATCCCTTTCTCTTCTAAGCTGCTTTTTTTGGTAGGATATTTTATCAGAGCAACATAAATGAACCTAGAATACCAGGGAACTATCTAAATGTCTCGAAAACATAGACTACTCAAATAAATTACATACTTAAGCAATAGAATGTTATATATCCATGACAATGATATATAACATGTAAAACATGTTGAATCATGTAAAACAGATGAATCTCGTATCTCATACACATAATGCTGACAGCAGAAGTCAAACACACAAGGCACATACTGTATGATTTCATATAAATCATGTATGTAAATATTTGTGGTACTGGGATCAAACCTAAGGCTTCATGCATGCTATGTAAGTGCTTGGCAACTGAACTATACTCCTAGCCTAGTAAGTTATAAGTGTACACACACACA
>CABHPQ010172435.1:2035-26929 GCA_902168405.1 Peromyscus aztecus
TTGTGTTCTCTCTCTCTCTCTCTCTCTCTCTCTCTCTCTCTCTCTCGACACTTACTGATCTATGTATATTCACACATACACACTTTCTCAATTTCTAGCTTTTATTTCACTTCTTCAAAGTTTTAAGTTCCTTTTATACACCCAAATTTGTCTATTTCTTTCATAGTATTTTTTTTGTGGCCTAAGGAATATTTCTGCACTCAAGAAAAAAAGATGTGTACCTATATTTCCCATACAAAAATAGTGTTTAAGTCCCTGGTCTACCTGGAATCAATCACTGTTTGTAGTGACTGGAAACAAATGTCATACTTTTCAAGTGCATACCCAGCTGTCAGGAATATTTTCCCATATGCTTTCTTGGCAGTTTTTAGTTTTAGCTTTTACATAATTCTTCTCACCCACACAGAAGTTATGGCTGTGGTGCTGTGGTGCACAGTACCATTCTACCGCACTTCCCCAGTGTTCCCGGCGGGACTGTGGGAGCTGAGTTGTCCTGCCCTTTGCCTCATGTCCTGTGATCTCTTTCACCCATGGGTTATGTCAGCAGCTTCTTTTGTAGAATCCACTTAGGGTTTTCTGTGCACACAGCTGACATCACCACAGCTCCCTCCCTTTATGACGGCTGTGCCTTCTGCTGCAGGGTCTCACCTTAGCAGTGTCCAGGACCTCCTGGGCAACGTGGAAAAGCAGTGGCGGAATGGCCTTTCCCAGTGCTGGGCAGTCTTCTACTGCTAACCTTTGTTAGCTGTAGAGTTTTCATGCATGCCCTTAATCTGACTGAGGAAAATTACCTTCTGTTTTCAGTTGAGGAGGAGCTGTTTTTTTTTTTTTTTAAAGGTTTATTTATTTATTATGTATACAGTATGTATGACTGCAGGCCAGAAGAAGGCACCAGATCTCATTACAGATGGTTGTAAGCCACCATGTGGTTGCTGGGAATTGAACTCAGCACCTCTGGAAGAGCAGTCAGTGCTCTTAACCTCTGAGCCATCTCTCCGGCCCCGAGGAGGAGCTGTTTTATAATAGTTAACTTCTACTAAGCGATTTCTCTGTGGCAAATGAGAATCACATGGTTCTGCCCATTTCCTAATATTGTGGAGATGGATTAACTTTCAGATGTTGTGCCAGCCTCTGCTCCTGGGATAAACACCACTTGCTGTGACAGCATCATTCTTTCATGTGATACTAGGTTTGATTTAGTAACATCTCATTAAAGTTTTTTGTCTATGTCCTCAGGAATATTAGCCTATAATCTCAAATTTTATAATGTCTATCTAGTTTGGAATTAAGGCAATACTATTCTCAACAAATAGTCTCCGTCATTTAAAAATTAATTTTTCACAATTTATAGTTCACTTAAAATGACACTTTCTCTTTGATTTGCAGTTTATGTAATTTTGGTATGCTGTGATTTTTTTCCTATTGTGTCCATTCTGTTGGAAATCCAATTTAATCCAGCCTATCCTGGTAATTATCTAAATGTTGTATTTTTAGTTTAGAGTCTCTATTTTTGTCTTTAATTTCTTTATTATCTCATTCACTTGGAATTTCTCTTTTGAATATTTTTATAGTGACATTTAAAAGTCCTTGCACGTGAGTTCCAATATCTGGGGCATCTGTAGGCCTGTTTCAATAATTTCTTTTCTAGATTATCTGTTGTAATTTCTTGGTCCTCAGGCATAGTGTAAACAAACACAGTATAGACCAAAGTGGGACATTTCTTCCCTGGGCTGAAAAGCTCTGTTCTCTGCCCTGCAGCCTGACTGACCTGCCTGCCTCTGATGTTACTGGGTCAGACACTGTTGCTGGGGGCTGACTGGGGGCTAGTTTTAAATTCTTGAGGGCTGGAGCAGGCCTCTCCTGCTGGATTTCGGATCTCAGCCTTGTGGGAGAGTGGGAACTCTAACCTTCATGACCCTCATGTCTAACCTTCAGACCTGTCCCTGGTTTCACACGCATGCGGCAGGTCCTGTGGGTGAGAACTGGTGGCTGTGTGAGGACTTGCTCTGTGATTTCAGCGTCTCTGCCATCGCTCCACTGTGCATGACCTACAGGATTTCCTCTGCTTTGAGACCTATTTCCCCTGCCCTATCACCCCCTGCTCATGGTGGGTCTCTGTCCTAAGATAAAAGTGCTAGCAGCCTTTCTCACACAGGAAAGGATGCATGAAATTCTGGATCCTCAGCTCTGACAGGTTAGCAGGTGTGATCCTACGGGTCTCATGGTGTTTACTGTCACAGTTCAGCCAGGGACACTGTCTGATCCTCACCCAAGTGCATCTGGAAAGAACTTGCTCTCTCCCCTCTGACGTTTGTTGTTGAGACGTCTGATGCCGCTGTGAGTCCTTCACCGTGCTGTTCCCCTTGGCTAGTCAAGGATTTGCTGTTATCCCATGATATTCTTATGTCTCAGGCTTGGTACTGCTGCTCTCCTCCGGGCTCTATGCTTTCTTTGGTGCACAGCCTGTTCCTCTTCCTTCTGGGGAGGCTCTCCCAACTGTCTTCCAACTCACCGACTTATTTATTCTTCATCAATATCCACTTATAAATTATGCCGATTATTTCAACTATTGTGGTTTAAAGTCTCCTCTTTCTACTTGCTTTAAAGCATGGTTTACTGATCCCCTTGTACACGGCCAATGCCATATTAACTTTTGCATACTGTCACGATAAATGGTGCAACATAAAATGTGTATAGTAGACGAATATCCTTTTGTGCTGTTTGGCCATCTTCTATATTTCTGTCTCCAATGGTAGCTGCCATATGGACATCCATCACTGCTTTTGGGGGCTGTGCTTCCAGGAGCTCTCTTCCTTGCTGGAGCCCCCTCCTCTGTGCCTGGCAACATGTTGAGGAGAAGAGGAGCTGAGAGAGGCACTCTCCTGAGCACCATGCAGGAACTTGGGCTTGGGAGGGCAGGAGTAGAGGATAGATGCCTCACCGAGGTCAGGTGGTCCTCTTCAGAACTCTTTATTTTGGTGGGCCCACACAATGGGATGGGCTTCTCCAGGCATTTGAGAAATGGCAATTGTTGTAGGTGCTGTCCCTGTGTATGTTTTGTGAGAACTGTGTTATGATCTCACAGTTCCTGATGGCAGAGCTGCATATACAGGCTCGATTTCTATGCACTTGCAGCCTTGGTAAGAGCTTCCCAGCTCTAGGGTTTCGGTCAGAAGGACCCTGTCTCCAGGACAGAGCCATGGCTGGGACCCTGGAGAGGATGCTGTCTGGAACAGCACTCCTCCAATGCACGTGTGGGGGCTGGGGTTTTGTTTAAATGCAGCTTGATCCCACAGGTCTGGGTGGGGCCCTGAACTGAGATCTGCTTCTTTAGGACCCTGCACTTTGATTAAGTCTTGGCCTGAGCTGTTTTATCTGCAGTGTGGGTCTGCAGCTGCTTGATCTGTTCTTGGTTGCTCTGAGGACAAGGACACTCTAAATAGGAATAGCCCAGAACAAAGCTGATAGCAATCACCCTTGTCACCATAGGATGCATAGCCTCCATTTACAGAGAGGAGTTGGGGGAGGGGCTTGTGTGCAGGCTCTGTCCCAACTTCCTATGGCTCTGAGAGAAAGATGTTGGCCCTGCCCACCCATCCCCTGAGGGCCCACAGAATCACCAATGCACTGGGGAGGCTGGCTCCAGACACCTTGTGGCTGGCAGATACGAATATGGCTGAGGGCACTCAGACTGAAGCCACGGTCACATGTATACAGGGCCACTGAGCCCATGTGAGTGCCATTGAAGCGCAGGGTAGCATGTTTCACCTCCTCAGGGCGACCACAGTCCACCTCTGCAAGAGAACATCAGCATTTCTTGAGTGTCAGGGCACCCACTTAGTCTAATCTATTCTTCCACGTGACCAGAGAGGCCTGACTTCTATACCACCTGCTCGAGGGGACGGGATCAGGACGGGAAAACTCCATTTACATTGGCTTCTGGGGGTGGCACCTCAAACACTGATTTTCCCTTTCCCACAGTGGTTTAAAAGAGAATGTCCCCCATAGACTCATATATTTGAATACTTGGTCCCCAGTTAGTGAAACTGTTTGGGTAGGATTAGGATTATGGAGTTTGTATCACTGGAGACAGGCTTTGAGGTTTCAAAAGCCAATGCCATTCCCAGTTAGCTTTCTCTTTCTGCCTCATGCTTGTATATCAGGATGTGAGCTCTTAGCTACTGCTCCAGCACCATGTCTGCCTGCTGCCCTGCTCACTACCATGATGGTCACGGTCATGGCACCCCGGGAACTGTAAGCCCCCCAATAAACCCTTCTATAAGTTGCCTTGGTCTTGGTGCTTTGTTATAGCAGCAGAAAAATAACTAGGACCCTATCCCTACCCTGCCCAGCTCCTAGGGGATCCAGAAAAGATGCCACGCTGCCAGCCCACCCACCTGGCTCTCACCTGCCTGACACCGGTGTCCTGTATACCCTGGCTGGCAGTGGCAGAAGAAATCTGCTCCTAGATCCTCACAGGTACCCCCGTTCAGACATGGGCTCCGGAAGCAGGGCGAGGGGGCTGCAAGAACACAGAAGACCCCTTTCACCGTGTTTCTCTTGAGGTCCTCTGTGTTGTACTCAGCTCACCTCTCACCCCCTCCAGCCCAGCCCTGCCTCTTGATCCAGTTTTCACACGTGCTCAGGAGAGCATCCCTGGCTGCTCCCACCATACCTATCTCACAGTGCCGCCCAGAGAAGCCTGGAGGACAGTCACACTTGTATTTGCCAATGTAGTGAAAGCAAGTGCCACCATTGTGACAGGGGCCAGAGGCACAGGAGTCCGGCTTTCCTGGAAGCAGAAGACACCATCAGAGTCACGTATCACAGACATCAACCTCTCCATGTGCCCGCCATCCCAGAAACAAGGCCTTCACGAAGGTTGTTCCTGAGAGGCAAGTGCACGGTGGTCAGGGCTCGGCCAGCTAGATTCTGGCTGGCTCAGCCCTAGCTCAGAGCATGTCCGTCACCACCCGCCCCTGCCCTGGGGCCGCACCAATCTCACAGTGTCTCCCAGTGAAGCGATAAGGGCAGGTGCAGTGGTACTCGTCGCCTGTCTCTTTGCACGTGCCCCCGTTCCGGCAGGGCCCGGAGCTGCAGAGGTGCGGCCGGGCTGTGTGCAAAGACAGAGAGATATGGTGAACACGGGCCACCTTCCCAGTGCTGCGGAATCCTTGTTACCATGCTCTGCCTTTTCCGTCCTTTGCTACTGGATGGGCCTGAAGTCAAGCCTGCTTCTCAGCTGTGCCCCAAGTCACAACAGGCACACACAGTGCCCTTCCAGAATCTGCTCTAGACCTCCCAGCTACAGATAGCTTCATAGCTCTACAGGATATCCTTCCCAGAGACCACACCCTCTCCAGGCCAGGCTTACAAGGGCCCAGTGTCCCTGCCCTATCATTCCTATGCCGTCTTAGCAAATGCACAGGTCTCCCTTAAGGCCCCTCGGAGCAGGTTCTGGAAGGGCCCTGTATGGGATTTCAGGGATAACCGTGCAGAAGATCTTCTCTTGCTTCAGGGACAGAGGATACTGTGAGAGTCTCAGACACCTCTGTCAGAAACCTGCTCTGGGGCATGTGATACATAGCCAGAGAAGCGATATGGGGGAGAGGGCTCCTCATAAATTCACTGTGGTCTTGGCTATCCTGAACAGCCAGGCTGTGGGGTGCCCAGAGTCCTGAGTCAGCTTACAAAGGCCTTCAGTCAAGGGTATGCCTGAGATGCTTGGTTTGTGAGAGTGTGTGTTATTGCATGAAAGGGATAATCCTGGGGGGTACTGGTGGAGACGGCAACCCCTGGAATGCATCATGGAAGAATACTTAAATTCTAAGTAGCTAAATGCTGTAAAATGTCTGCATTCTCTATGTTAAATTAAATCTAACAAAATCGGAATGAAAAAATTTAAGTTCAATATAATCATTCTAAAATCTATTTGGAAAAATACTGAGGAAAAAAAGAAGCCTCTTGAGGCATGAAGACCAGTGACAAAAGTGACGAAAATAACTGTCAGAAATGGCGAGGCACTTGCTGCCCTAGATGTGCGGCGCAAAGAGCCTAAGAAGAGCTCCGGAGAGAGAGAAAGAATCTGCTGAAAGAGAGAAGGCACACAGACCGCTGTGGGCTTGCCGGCTGGGAGCTCTCCGTGGTGCTGACGGCGGAGACGGGGAAGGCGCACGCCCCGCCCCCGCCCCGCCCCGCCCCGCCCCGCCCCCAGCTGCGCTCCAGAGCTCACCCCGCCCCATCCCTCGCCCCTTTTCCCTCTCTGTTCCACGTCACCTTTCTCGCAGTGCCTGCCGTGGAATCCACGTGGGCACTCGCACGTGTAGGAGTCGTCGTGGGCTTCACAGGAACCTCCGTTAAAGCAAGGGTCGGAGTCGCAGGGTGATGGTAGAGCTGGGGGGAAGAGGGGAAATGCTGTCCTGGAGCACCTGCCTGCCAGGGTCACCTTGACATCCCTTCTGGCTGAAACCAAGGCCACTTAAAATACACTCTGCTTGCATCTGGATTGCTCACCTTGGCCTAAGGCCTCACCCCCCTACTCTTTGATTTTAGCAACATTCAAGCTTCCTCTCCAACAAGGTAGCTTTGACCTGTGGTACTGCCAGATCATCATCTGTATAATTACACACCAGTTAACTGATCAGTGCCTTTACACTAGGTAGTAACACAAAATTGTGTATGCATTAAGGCCTGAGGGAAGATAGCTTATGGTGCTTGATCTTTGTCCAAATGTTTTCCCTCAGGGAGTGAAGGAGACCCCTGTAACAATGGCAAGTGAAGTTTGCCAGAGCCTCCCACACCTGCAGGCTCTTCCGTTAACCCTGGCTCTGCGGCATCACCTGCACCTTCTCCTGCTAGACCACTGTCCAGGATCCCTGGTGGCCTGTCCCTAGCCACTCACAGTGGCTGATGTTGTGGTCTGTGTGGCAGACGCATAGGTAGCTCCCACCGTACTCCATGCAGTAGCCTCCGTCTGGACACTGTGTGTTCATGTTGCAGGGCGTGGCTGTGACTTCTGCGAAGGAAGAAGCTCCTTTAGTGCCCACTCATCTTCCTGAGGACCTTGTCTTCTTGACAAAGGTGCCCCCCACCTCCAAGACCCAGTGGCCCTGGTAAGGATATCCAGGGACCAGGCAGGAAACCTACCAAATTCACAAAGGAGCCCAAAGAAGCCTGGAGGACACTGGCAGAGGGTGGTATTGGCACCCAGGCATCTGCCTCCATTCCGGCACTCACAGTCATTGAGGATTCCTGTGTGGGGACAGGGGAGAAACTTCCATGGGTGAAAGCTTCTCTCTCTTAACCCCGGCCAGTCCTGGCCACCCTCCCACAAAACTACTGAGCACACACACACTCAAACATTTTGTTTGTCTCATGGAGTTTCCTGCATGTACAACCCAAGGGAGGACCCTCCTCAACTCTGCTGCTATAGGCAGCTCACCCCTCCCCCCTTCTCTTGCCCCAGCCCTGGGACACAGCCCTAGCAGTCCCGGACGCACTCTCTCTGCAGTCCAAGCCCATGAAGCCTTCGGGGCATTCGCACACGTATCCCGGATCCGCATCCACACAGGTGCCCCCGTTCTGGCAGGGGTTGGAGAGGCAGGGGGAAGGTACCAGGTAGCTTCCTGCAAGAAAGTCAGTGGTTAATAGCAGCCACTTGAGAGAGATGAAAATTCCGGGGCAAGAGCAGGCATGGCTGCTGGATATGGAGGAGAAGCTGGCCTCCCTGTGAGTTCCCACAGCTGTTCTCAGTGCCAAGGGGCATTCAAGTCAGATGCCTATCTTCTGGGAGCCAGCCTGGCCCAGGCTCCTTTCTTGGGACACAAAAATCAATGCTGAAAGACCACCCGGAGCTTCCATACTGATCACTGATCAGACATTCCTGTTGGTAAATAGTGAAGACTTTCCAATGATTACTAGTTTAGCTGCTGTGGCTTTAAGTCACTGGGCCTTATATTATGGCCCACAATATGGCCAGTCGTAATGACACTTCATGACTATTCGGAAAAAAAATATGTGCTCTGCAAAACTCATGTCCAAGTGGATCAAAGACCTCAACATAAACCCAGTTACACTGAACCTGATAGAAGAGACAGTGGGAAGTAGCCTCAAACGTGTTGGCACAGGAGACAACTGCCCACACCAGGTTGGTATTTTTGTGCTACTGTACTAGGTTTGTGGTGATATCTCACTAGTGGCTGAAGGTAATATCATGAATATTCATTGCTCACGTACCTCCAAATATGTTTTGTGCCTAGATGTCTAAATCGTTTGCCTATTTTTCAATTGGTCTTAACTAGATTGTCCTGCTTTAAGTTTAGAGAATCCATCATATATTAAGTCCTTTACCAGACATGAGTTTTACCACCATCTCCCAGTCTGGAACTTGTCTTGTCCATCTTTTAACTACGCCTTTAACAGAGCAAAACTTTTAAATTTGAGCAAAGAATCTAATTTTCTCTTTATTTTTGTGTGGCTAACATTTTTTGCTGTCTTATCTAGGAACACTTTGTTGAAGACCAGATCACAAAGATTACTTTCTGTTTCTTTTTTTTCCTAAAAATATTAGTTTTGCATTTTCCATGTAGGTTCAAGATCCATTTTGAATTAATTTTTGTAAGGTTTGAGGTTCTTTTTTTTTTTTAATGAGGATATTGAATTGTCCCAATTTGGTAGATAGAGTATCCTTTCTCCTGAACTGCCTTTATGGAAATGTCCAGCAAGATGGTGTATGACTACAGTCCTAGGCACTTGGGAATCTGAGGTAGGAGGATGGAGAGTTCAAGACTAGCCTGGGTAACACAACAAAACCCCTACTCCGAAAACAAATGAGGGTTATGGGTACAGCTTAGTGGTGGGGTACTTGTCTTGGATGTGCCAGGACCTGACTTGGTACCCAGGATGTAATTATAGATTCTCTCTCTGTCCCATTGATTTGTGTGTGGTATCTCCTTGCCAATAATACATATTCTACATCACTATAACTTTATAATAAGTCTTAATATCCAGTAGTGTGATTCCACAACAATTATTCTTTTTTTTTTTCTTTTTTCTTTTTTTTTTTTTTTCCGGAGCTGAGGACTGAACCCAGGGCCTTGTGCTTAACAATTATTCTTTTTCAAAATTGTTTGGACATTCAAGTTCCTTTTCTTTCCCATATTAATATAGAACCAGCTAGTCTATATGTCCAAAAACATCCCACTGGGATTCTGCTTGAAATTACATTAAATCTATGAATCAGTTTGGGAATAAGAGACATAGTTACTATGCCCAGTCTTCTCCTTTATGAACATGTATTTCTGTCCGTTTACTTAGATCTTTGGTTCTCTAATCACTTTTTGTAAAATTGTATACATATTTTGTTAGATTTGTATCCAAATCTTTCAACATTCAAGGGAGTTGTTACAAATGGCATTGTTTTAAAATGCTTGGATTAGAAGCCCAACTTGGGGGATGGCAAACATCTATAACTTACTGGAGTTTCTTAATTTCAGTTTATTTTTATTAGTGTGTGTGTGTGTGTGTGTGTGTGTGTGTGTGTGTGTGTGTAAGGAGGGGCACATGCATGCCACAGTTCTTTTAAAAACTAGCAACACGGACACACTCACTGCCTTGCACTCAGCTCTGAACTGTGTGGTTGCTACTTTCATGTCACAATGGAGGGACTTGGTAGTTGTGATAGACACCATTTGACTCTTCAGAAAGATTTGTCTGACAAAAAGCTTACATACATTTCCCCCCATATGTTATAATCCCTATGACAAATTGCTTCAATTTAAAAATAAAAATTGGACATTTCTCACATTTTGTTCTTCTGTATAGCTCTATATTTTTTGTCTTAGACCATTTTCTTCTTTCTAGAGAATTTCCTTTAATACTTCCTTTTCTTTTCCTTTTTTTTTGTTTTTTGTTTTTGTTTTGTTTTTCAAGACAAAGTTTCTCTGTGTAGCCCTGACTGTCCTGGAACTCGCTCTATAGACCAGGCTAGCCTCTTACCCAGAGATCTGGGATTAAAGGTGTATGCCACCACCACCCGGCTCCTTTAACACCTTTCATGAGAAAGGTGTGTTGCTGGATGCTTATGCGAGCAGGTCTTTATTTCCCCTTGGCTCTGGAATGTAGTTCTATGTAGTCTGTACCACTAGACTGATGGTTTTCCCTTTCCAGCTTGCATGGCTCCTAGCGAGCATCTATTGTAGCTCTTCTCTAGATGTGAAACATTCTTTTCTTCTGCTGACTTATGTTTTACAAAATGGGTTACTTTTATTTATGAGTACGTGTATGCCACATTTGTTCAGGTGCCAGATGCCAGAGGAGGGTTTCAGATTCCCTGGAGCTGGAGATGTAGCTGACTCTTAGCCCCATGACTTGTATGCTGGGAATGGAACTCAGGTCCACTAGAAGACCAGCAAGAGCCCCTGACTCCTGAGCCATCTCTTTAGCTCTGCCCCCCCCCCCAGCTGCTTTGAAAATGACTATTTATCTCTAATGTCCAGAAGAGTGGTCACAGTGTGACTCTGTGGCTTTCCTCATGCCTTTCTTGGAAATATGGGGTACAATTTTCATCAAATTTGGGAAATGTTTGGTTACTACTTCTGTTTGTATAACTCCCTCTCATCTTGTTCCTTCTTGGATTTGAAATTCACATGCCAGATGTTCACTGTTATTTTACAGCTGCTGGTGCTCAGTCATTTCTTCCAGTCTTACTCTGCATTATCTGTTGTTTCTATTTTCTCTCCCAGCTCATTGGCTTTTTTCTTCAATGTCTTACCAGCTGTTACTGCTACCCGTTGTACTCTAGAAATTCAGACACAGTTTTCACTGCTATGAATGTTAAAAATCTCTTCCTCTTCTCCTTATGTTTCCCTCTTAACAATCTTGAGACTATGCAGCCTATTTCTAATAGCTGATAATTTGTATCGGTAATTCTACCTGCCTGTAGGTTTTATTTCACTTCTTTGAATTCATGCTGATGTCTTCAACGAGGAAATTTTGGGTGTTGATTTCTGTCAGGTTCCTGGCATGCTGTGGTAAACCGGTAGGATTTTAATCTGCACATGGCTAAGACTTGGTGTCTGCTGGTCCTTTCGTATTTCCTTCTGAGCTCTACTGGGGGCAGACCCAGCCCAGCAGAGTCTTCTAGCAACTTACTTCTTCCTCTCCCAAAGTAGCTCTTGCTAGGGGAGGACTCTACTTAACCCTGGCCCAGGATGTGGCCTCTCTGATCTCCACAGCTCTTTGGATTTCTCCCCAATCCTATCTGAACCCAAGGAGCTGCTGGGTTTCCTGATTTCCAGTGGTTCTTTTCTCGGTTCCCAGCCTAGTAGATTCCCTGACCCAGATCCACCAAGTCAAGACAGAGGGACCCTGCTGCCCGGCTCCTTCCGCCCACAAGTAACTCCGGCTGCTCTGCTTCCCACCCCCCACCTTAGCTGCTGTTGTTTGGACTTTTCCCCTCAGTTCAGAGGGACTGGTCACTTGGACCTACACGGTGGCCTGGGATACCCCAAGCAGGGTCTGGGCGGTAAGGCTAGGGCTTGTTCTGGACCTCTCCTCTCAGATCATAGCTCTGTGCTGTGAGGTCTAATGGCTGAAGAAAGGAATTTTGTCGATTTTGTCTGGGTTTCTAGCTGTTGATTGTGAAAGGGAAATTTCCAGGGCAGCTAATTAACAGCAGACTAGATAATCTGTTTTTTAAACTATCTAAATTCTGACCTACTTCTTGTGATTAGACCCACTGTTTATACTTATAAGTTTAATGAGCTTACACTACTAATAGCTATTTTTACTTTTATTTTTATTTTTCCCACCTCACCAAACCTTAAAAACAACAACAACAACAACAGAGTATCATTATGTTGCTCTAGCTGACATTTTAACTCTTGGGTTCAATTAACCCTCCTACATCAGCATTGTTTTTTGGCACAAAACAAGATTTCTTTACAAAAATTGAAACCATTTACCTGTTTTCTGATACACATTTAGTGAAATACACTGATCTTCCCATAACTACTCAGGCAAGGTAGTTACTGAACCATACAATGGGGATCTGTCAAGGAGTGAGGGTGCCATACCCACCCTCTGCTCTCAGTCCTTCACCAGGGCCTGTCCGGTCCTCTTACTGTGGCATCTGACAGTGTTCATGGTCTGGGTCTTTGTTACAGGTAAACTGTGAACCCCAAAGCTGGCTAGGCTTTTGAGAGTTAGACACTGCAGAGTTTTTAATCTTGTTTTTATACCATGCTTTGCAATCTCTAGTAGGTTTTGTCATTGATCTACTAAGGCACAGTCAACATTTAAAACGTGAGGTAGGGTAGAAAAGAGTGTATTTGGTCCCATGTGGCAAAGGCCAGTTTTTTCTCCGCTCTCCTGTGTGCCAGGAAAGGGAAGGTGCTAAAAACCCTAGAATCCTTTGAGTTGAAAAAAAAAAAAACAAAAAACAAAAAACAAAAAACCACAGACTTGAGAAGGTTGTCACCTGTCCCTGTTGTTACAGATGGAAACCAGTGCCTAGAAAGGAGAAGACCCGCCCAGCCCAGCTGTTCCCTGTTCTCTCCAGCTGGTGGCTCTGGAAGGGCTAGAAAGTAAATGAGAAGGCGGCTGAGAAGGGGGACAGGAAATGAGGCAGGAAAGGGGAGTGGCTAAAGTGACAGCCACTGCACAAGTCACAGTCACTGTAGAGGACCATGTGGCAGCTACCTGTCTCACATCGAGGTCCCTCGAAGGGCTCCACACAAATACAGCTGTATTTTCCAACCAAGTCAACACATGACCCTCCATTCAGGCATGGGTCAGAGCTGCATTCATCCACATCTGGGGGCCGTAAAGATGGGGGATTAGCTTAAGCCAGACTGTGACCATCCTGAACCAGGCCAGAGGGGAGCCCTCCCAAGCACTCCCTGCCACCCATAGGCGCCCCCCCATCCTGTGTGTAGGTTACTCACCTGTCTCACAGGTGGCCCCAGTGTACCCAGCCTGGCACACACATGTTGCAGAGCTGCTCTCTGCCTGGCACTGGCCGCCATTTTGACACACTTTGTTGTCACATGGAGACTGGGCTACAAGTAAGGAGGAGTAGACAGGATATTGGAGTCCTGACTGTAGTGGGTTGATGGGCAGACGTCCCTGAGGACATATACTGAGCCTTATCTAGGCTCAATGGGAGGGGATCCTGGTTGTCTCTGGAGGGTGACAAGCTGGGAGGAGGTCTGGCTAGGGCAGTTTCAAGGGTACCCAAAGCTCTGTATGAATTGGTTCTAGTTCAGCAAACCTGGAATGGAGGAAGGGCATGTGTGCTGGATAGGATGTCAGGCAGAATGGGACTAACTTCTGCCATACATCCAAAGAGGGCTTCTGGAACCTGGGGCTTCCAGTTTGTCTCAGTGGCGAAGGAGCAGCTGTTGGCCAACTCTGCTCCTGTCCCCTGTGGCCACTTTCAGACCTCATAGGCTGAGTCCTCCCTGGACAGCATGGTAGCAACCCTTAGGGTCTCCCTGAACCTTGGCAGGTGGACAGAGCAGTAGGTGTCTGGGTCTCCACAGTCTGCCACATCTAGCTCTGTTGATGCATGGAGAGCAAGTAGGACCTAACCTCTGCCTGGGGAAAAGCTCTTTAGCCTGGGATGTGTTCCAACTATCTAGGCTCTGGTTTGGGCTGGAGCATTGTTGCCTTGTCCACAACGGACAGCCGAGGGTTCACTGCAAAGCCCTCTTACCTAATGGAAATCTCACATGCACTTAAAATCAATTTCCTTTCCATTTCTTTCACAAACTTGTTTCTTTGTGTGTGTGTGTGTGTGTGTGCACGCGCGCGCGCACTGAAATTAAACACTTAGCTTCTTGTGACCATGAATGTTGATAGGATTGTTTTTCTAGACTGAGGTATTGATATGGAAGATATTTAAACACAGCCAATCTAAATCCTAGCTTCTTAAACTGCGAATTGCAAATCTCATACATGGTTGCATAACTGAAATCGGATATTGTGAAAAATTTGCAACAGTAAAATACTTCTGAATGCATAACTAAAAATTCAAAATGGAATGCATAATGAACCTGGAGTGTTTTGTCGGTGTGCATTGTGTGGAATTACAGCTTCACTGCTGCCTTGGTTCTGAACACAGCATGCACACTTTGCTCTGCATATGCCAGTGTGCCAGGGAAGACCAGTGCACACTGCCCGAAACACTTCAGAACAGTTTCCTTATCATACATAGGATGTTTTCTTCTCTAATGCAAACATAATGTCTTATGGAAACAAAGGCTTTCACTGCTTCCCTCCTATCCTTCCCCGGCGTGGAAGTATCAAACCAGTATTGCCTTTGAATTGTATGATATTAGAGAAAACTTTACTTTCTTTTTTTTTTTTTTTTTTTTTGTTGTTGAGTCAGGATCTGTCTAAAGAGTCCTGGGTGTCCTGGAACTCACTATGTAGAGCAAGCTGGCCTTGAACTCGCAGAGATCTGGATAGGGTAAGATAGGATAGCTGGCCACTAAGCCCCAGGCACCTTCTTACTTGTCCCTGGATGGTTATGAGTACCCATTACCACACCTGGATTTTGTAGATGGGTTCCAGGAGTCAATTTCAGGTTCTTATGCTTGAGTGGCAAGCGCTTTGCTGAGCCCTCTCCAAAATGCCATGAATTTTGCCTTGGGATCAGGATTGTTTTCAGCAATTTCTGATGGCATTAAACATGCTTCTGCCATTTTGTACTCTACATTTATGTGAAACAGTGCTCTTATCATTGATGATTATAAAATCAAAATATTCATCAATTCTGAAGTATTGAAGATTCCCTGGGTCCTGCAGTACCAAATACTCAGCCACAATTTAATTCTTTATGTAAGAATAAACAAGCACATATACCTTGTTAGTATGCAAATTTGATTTCACATTTTTTTCTCCCCTCTCATTTGTTTTTTGAGACATGGTCTCACAATGTAGCCTTGGCTCGCCTGGAACTCATCATGCAGGCCAGGCTAACCTCAAGCTTATAAAGCTCTGCCTGCCTCTGCCTCCTAAGTGCTGGGTTTAAGGGCATTCGCCACCACTCCTGGCTGCTTTCATCTTTAATAAGGGGTAAAAAACTATGCGTATATCAGATAATTTTAAGGTAAATTTCATTATGATTTATCATCAGTAAATGTTTGATTTATATAGTGATTTTATGTACCTACGCTTCTGGGATTGCGTAAAAATTTCCTTAACAAAAGGGGTCACAAGTAGGAAGGGTTTAAGAGGCCCCATTGCAACTCTGGTGTAAGTTTTTATGATGGCTACACTACTCAGAACCCTGTGGGGGTGGAAGGGTACTGTTTGGCTGAGCTGGGTCGGGTGTGGTGGTCACAGTGTTTGACGTTCAAGGGCTGCCTTAGACTAGCCCTTGGACTAGACCACATGGTAAGACTGGAGGCTAGAAAGGAAGGGTCTACTTGCAGGGACCGTGCAGGGTAAGGAGGAGGGCCCTGAGGAGGTACCAGTGGAACAGCAGAAAACTGGAGGCTGAATCTACTGGGGGAATGCCTCAGCTGAGCTGCACCGTGAAGACAGAGGGCTTCAGTGGTCTGGAAGCCGCACTGGAGAAGCAGCAGGACCCCACCCTGCACCTTCCCAGATGGTGAGAGCCTGGGAAGGAACAGTTGGTTCAGGGGCCAGTGTGTGGTTCAGGTTGTGTGGTAGAAAGCCTGTGCTCTGTGAGCACGAGCCTTGCCCCTCCCCGTCTCAAAGCTGTCCCACCTTACCCCAGAAATCCTCCACTTTCTCACTCCCAGAAGACTGCTGACTCTGACCCTGGCCCAGTGAAGGACCTGGGCGCTCATCTATTCCAAAGCTGCATCCCTGATCTGGTGCCAGGGCCAGGACGTCTGTGTCGGCTACACGCACCCATGTTTGCTCCTGCCCACACCATCAGACAGGCCTCCCCTGTGACAGGGGGCTCCTCCTGCACTCTCTCGTGACAGAACTCTCTAGGCTGCCCCCATTGGAGCCAAGACCTCTTGCAGTCCTCAGTCTCACTGTCCCCTCGCCACGTGTCTTGTGCTTTGCAGCTCGCGAGGTTGGTGGGTTCTTACCTGACTCGCAGGTGAGCCCCTTGAAGCCGGCTGGGCACTGGCAGCTGAAGCTGTTCACACCATGGGTGCAGGTCCCACCGTTTTGGCACGGGTGGGAAGCACACTCGTTCACATCTGAAACATGGAGCAGGCTGGGGCCTCAGTAGAGGAAACTGTGAAGGAAGTGCCAGGGCTTTGGGTAGGGGTGGAGGAGAGACTAAGCCCCGAACCCTGACAGGCCTTAACTTAGAGCGGCTGGGAGCCGCAGCAGCAGCACCACTCACTGCCCCGTAACCACAGCGTTCGACCTCCATCGGTTTCTGTATCCCGAGGACAGAGACCTTGGACCTCACGGCCACTGTCAGCCCTGCGGGTATTTCCCCTGAGCCTGGCATATGACCAGCGTGGGTGGGCGAGGGACTGGGTGCAGGAAATCAGTGGGCACCTTGTCCCCACCCGGGTGCCAGTGACTCACCCAGGTGGCACCTCCGCCCTGTGAAGCCAGCCAGGCAGGAGCAGGTGTAGGAGGGGTTGCCCGTGACGCAGTCGTCAATACACTTGCCGCCATTGAGGCACGGACGCAGGACCAGGCACACAGAGGCTGTGGACACAGGAAGGAGCCCAAGCCTCATGCCACTGCATCTAGAATGTGGGCAGGAGAGCCACCTGCAATGGCAATGTCTCCCTCCCCTCCACCAAAGGGTCAGTTTAGTGACCATGACATGGGTGACAGAGCAGCTATGTGTTCAGTTTCTGGGTCTTCGAGCTGGAGCCCAGTTTGCCTGGCAGATCTCTTGCCAGGGTCTACTGCTGATCATTGGTGTCCTAGGTTCTGACTCTGGCTTCCTGTGGAGGCAGACATCCCTGGAATCACCTATGCCCATAGCTCCTTCTTTTAGCTCTCTAATCCTTCCCACCTCCGCCACGGGCACTTCTGGGGCTGCTCAGCTACCCTCCTGGTTTCCTCACATGTAAAATGAGAAGCTGGCATCAGTTGTCACAGCCAGTGTGTACCACAGCAAGGCCTCTTAGGAAGGCCTCCTGGGGTTCCCCTGAGACCTCAGCAACCCCCAAACCCAGTTCTATAAGGTCAGGCTGGGCTCCTGAAATAAGAGGTTAATCACAAATTGGCAGGTGATCAGAAAGTCTCAAGGACTCCAATCGTCTGTTACTTGGAGGAGGACTCCAGGGAGGACCAGTGATCACCACACCCTTCAGACTGTGGGTGTCTTCTGATCAGGGAGCTTACCTTTCTGTCAACTGGGATCATCTAGCAGCACTGTGCTCACCTGGTCTACTTGAAATGTGGCTGCCCCTTGCAGCCATGGCTGCAAGAAGAGCTGGGCTTGCTTAGGAGTTAAGACTTCCAGGCGTGAGGTGCTGCCTCTCAGGCACCATCTGTCCTCCCTTTTGAGCAAGCTCATGTTTACATAACACCCCACAACTGCCCCTGGGCTAGCAGGATAGCTATATCCCTGGCTCCTAGAGGCACCACAGCACCAAGGCACCTCTGCAGCTGTTTCCTGTGCCTTCTTATCACATGGACCTGGGGTGGTGCTCCACAAATCGGAAGGCACCTGATGGCTGAATGCTCTTCTGAGAGTCCCCCTCCATCTGAGCTGTAGCAGCTTGAAAAGCATGGTTTGTCCACATATGCCCCTTGCTCCTCAACCAGAACCTAACACTTGACCTTTGGCAAGACCTGACTTCCCAGCCCCCACTGCAAGCCACGCCCACAGGACCACTTCAGATGCCACTGTCCAGAGTCCTAATGTCAGAGGTGACTGCTGGCCAGGAGCAGGGATGGGGCTGTCCTGGGGTTTTGCCTGCTTTTTTAATTTAATTTATTTTTATTTTATGTGCATTGGTATTTTGCCTGCATATGTGTCTGTGTCAGATCTTGGAGTTACAGACAGTTGTGAGCTGCCAAGTGGGTGCTGGGAATTGAACCAGGGTCCTCTGGAAGAGCAGCCAGTGCTCTTAACCCCTGAGCCATCTCTCCAGTCTGGGTTCTGCCCTCTTAAGTGTTCCACTTGCTGCTCTGGAGCCAGGATGTCATGGAGTTCAGCTTTGATTTCCCAGGCTGGCCTTCTATGTACCCAGCACATCAAGTGTGTGCCAGCTTCTCCCTCCCCAGCCTTGCATGTCCTGAGTACCACGTCCTCATCTGCCCTTCACCAGATGGTCTCCCTGACCTGCTGGTGCTCTGTGTGGTCACCCAGCAGAGTTCTCTTCAGAGGACTCAGTGCCAGGGAAAAGCACCCTGTCCTGTGGCCTCAGCCACATGATCAACAAGTTTGTGGGGTGGGTCCTAGCAGTGGCCTGTCTTCAGCTCGGGTTTAGGAGGGTTTGTGATGGAGGTCTCTACTGATTGGCAGGTCAGTCGGTCGGCCAGTGCTTTGACACCTCTGCATGGTGTGCAGGGTGTTTCTGGGTGCGGTACCTTCTAGAGGCCACATGGTGGTAGAGCTGGGGTTCCCGAGTGTGTGCACCAGGGCCATCTGACTGCCTGCACTGCTAGACCAGAAGGACCGTACTATGCTCTGGCCTGTCACTACCAACAGGCCTATGGAGGTCCCTGTTCCCCCGCCCTCACCCCTGAGATGGAGGCAGGGGTGGGATGTGGGCAGGGGCAACTCTGCTCTGCTCCTCTCCCCAGAAGACCCAGGTCACCTGAGGCATGGGACAGCATGGGCTGTGGGGCAGGGAGGGTGGGCGGGGATTTAGGGAGGTGGGGGATAGGTTCTAGCCCCTGAGCCCCGCCCCTACTGCCACAGGGTTCCTCAGCCCTCCCCTCCCTGAGCCTCTTACTTGTATGGCCGCAGCCCCCCACGCGCACCTGGGCATCATCGATTCTAAACGCCCAGCGCCCGGGCACGCCCACGTTGGTGGTGGTCTCCACCTCAGCCATGTCTGCTGTGCGTGACCCAGGGATGTTGAAGTAACGGTGCCCATCACCTGCGTTGAAACCTGCCTGGGAGCGGGAGCAGAGAGGGAGGCAGGTCTCCTTACAGTCAGAGTTCTCTCTCAGGATGGCCAAGTCAAGGATGGTGGAGAGATGGCCTTGTAAGCAGAGGACACTGTAGATGTTGGGGGTTGTTGACTTCAGCAGTCCTCCAGTCAAGCAGGGTGCTGGACTCCTCCCTAGCTTCCAGCACTCACCTGCTCAGCCTCTAGGCCTCACCTAAGGCCCAAGAGAAGTGCCGCCCCAGGAGAAAGTTGGGGTCTGGAGGTGAGTGGAAGAGCATGGTTTGGGGATGGGCACAGCCTTCCTGATACATTGGGACAGAGACCCTTATCAGGGAGGAAAGGACAAAGGTACCAGAGGCTATTCTGTGGTTCTGGGCACCGAGAGGCCTGAGGGACACAGAGTCACTGTGGCTGCCACAGACTGATCTCTGCATAGGCCTGGAAGGGAGCAGATATCTGCTACAGTGAAGGTCGGCCTACCCCTCCTCCCCACGGCACCTTGGCAGGAGGGGCGGGGGGCCCCTGAACACTGGGCCCCGATTCTGTCCTGGCCTACCTGGGCTGCGATGCCTCCCAGGCCGTCAGCGTCACCCCCGCTGCTGGCGTGTGTGCCCGTGGTCCACAGGATGGACTCATAGTTGAAGATGGTGAAGGAGAAGCGGCCGTTGGTGATGAGCACTGTTTGGAACGTGTTGACCTGCCAGGAGAGGGGGTTAGCTGTGACTGGCTGCACCCCCTTGCTGTAAGATGTTCTGTATGTTACATGTGTTGCTTGATTGGGTAATAAATAAAACACTGATTAGCCAGTAGCCAGGCAGAAAGTATAGGCGGGACAAAGAGAAGAGAATTGGGGGAAGTGGAAGCCTGAGGCAGAGAGACCTGCGAGCCACCACCATGACAAGCAAGATGTAAGGTACCGGTAAGCCACAAGCCACGTGGCAACTTATAGATTAATAGAAATGGGTTAATTTAAGATAAAAAATAGATAACAAAAAGCCTGCCACGGCCATACAGTTTATAAGTAATATAAGCGTCTGAGTGGTTATTTTATACATGGGTTGTGGGACTGCGGGACTTGATGGGACCTGGAGAAAAGCTCTCCAGCTACACCTCCTGTCCCACATCAAAAGCCCTGTCTCCTTCAAATGGACAGCCAAGCAAGGTAGGACCATGGTGGCTTTGTCTATCTCTACAGCCTACCCCACTGTTAAGGGACAAGGCCAGAACACCTGGAGCAGATGCTGTCCCCAGCCTCAAGGGGCTCAGGCTCCTGCAGAGCCTGGAGTGCACTCCCTCAGCCAAACCCACAAAATCTGTGTGGTAAGAACAAAAACAAAGAGGAAAAGCAGCTTCTAATCTTAGGTTTTATGGTTTTCATAGACTTTAACTCCATGACCATCCCCTAGCAGTGAACCCCCAAAACAGCATTTCAGATTGGGGTGAAGAAATAATCTTGGGATACATGGGAAACTGAAAAAGGGCAAAGCTAGCATCCTGCCCTGCTTCACCCCACGCATAAGAACAAATCCCAAATCAAGTATGGTTTTAAACATCATGGAAGTCCTAGAAGAAAGCATTGGGCAGTACACATCGCATCTCAGAGAAGGACTTCTGTGATGTTTAGGAACAGCAAAGACCAAAAGAGAGATCAATATACTTATAGAGGAAGGCCTCTGAGTGGGAAAAGTGTTGTGATATCAAAATGATTGGCAGACAGTAGCAAAAAAAATGCATTTATAACACATGGCAGATAAGACTGCTGATAACCTTCATATCCAGGAGAACTTAGAAGAATAAAAAAAGGACCATAAGTATTAAGAAAAATTGGCAGAAGGCATGAATAAGTACATTAGCATATAATGCCATATCAATTAACACTACAGAAAAAAATTCAACATCTGTAGAAGCCAGAGATATCTAAGTGTTAAAAAAGCATTCCTTGGCCAGGTGGTGGTGGTGCACACCTTTAATCCCAGCACTCGGGAGGCAGAGCCAGGAGGATTTCTGTGAGTTCGAGGCCAACCTGATCTACAGAGCGAGCTCCAGGACAGGCACAAAAAAAAAAAAAAAAAAAAAAAAAAAAGCATTCCTTGTTTTGCCTGCAGTGTTAGCAAAGATGGAAGAGGCAGAGCACTTATCTGGGGTGCAGGGAACAGGCACCTCCAAACGGACACCTGTAGGACACTCTGAGAGGGCAGCAGACTGCTCTGGGGATGTGTGTCACAGCAGGATCTCGAATGGCCATGCATCAGGCACTGGTAGTACGTGAGCCCCTCTCACAGTCCAAGCTTGTTTCAATCATTGTCAGCAATGAAAAGCTGAACGGGAATCATTCGTATATAAAATTTGGCAGGAGAGGCAGTCAACAGACAAATGATGATGCTTTGAGTGGGTGGCAGGAAGGGTGACAGTCACAAAGTGGTGGGGCTGTGGGACGACATGATACACAGAGCATCCCCATCCACGCGGTGTTGATGAACCCCCCCAACAGGTGCTGCCTGAATAGACTGTACTTCTGAGCACACCCCAATGCCTGCTGCCTTTGTTAGGGACCTGTGGAAGCCCCACAGTGTGGGCTTGTTGTGTTGGTTCTCTCCAGGGTTGTCACCCAGTACTTGGGACACTGCCTGCCACCCAGAAGGTGCCCTCACAAAAGTCCTTATTGTGTGAATAAACAGCTTTGACAGGCCACTTGCATCTCAGGGCCTCTTTCTATGTGGCTTAGTATCCAGAATAGGCCTATGTAGAGTAAGTGCTGGAAAGTACCTGTCTGGGTGGGCAGCATCGGCCAACCACACTCACCAAAGACACAAAGGGCTCAGCCACTCCATCTAGTTGACTACCACTATCAGGGAGTGAAACAGAACAGCCAGATATGGTGGCACGTATCTGTAGACCCAGCACTCTGGAGGCTGAGAGGGAGAGGACCAGGAATTGAGGGTCATCCACAGCTACATAGTGAGTTTGAAGCCAACCTGGGTTACATGGTACCCTACTCCAAAAAACACCATCAAGGGTTGTGCAGGGGGTTCAGCTGTACGAGTACTTGCTGCACAAGTGTAAAGATGCATCTCCAGCCCTAGGACACATTGGGACATGGCTGCACATAAGCCTGTAATTCCAGTGCTGGGGTGGTGGAGACAGGAGGATTGCTTGAGTTTTGTTGGTTGCTAGCCTAGCTCAAAATTTGCTGTTCGCTCCTGTATAGATGATATGAGGAAGAAAGTGACACAGAACAGGACATCCAATGTCTTCCTCTGGCCTATACATACATAGGCTTGCACACTTGAAGATACGGGTGTGTACAACTCTCTGTCTCTCTGTCTCTGTCTCTCTCTCTCTCTCTCTCCTTCTAGCAAAACAAACCTACAAGAACCAACCAAACAAAAAATATCCCACCTAGAGCAGACCCTCCCCCACGCTGCTCCACCCTGGAACTGTTAAGAGAACCAAGCTGTTCCAACAGAACTCCTCCTAGCACCGTGGATCCTGTGCAGTTCCCACATGAGAAGTGCTGTGTTGGGCCTGGAAGGGTGAGGCTCTTTCCTCCTCCACCCTGGCCCTGTGTTTTAAGAAGTGACATGATCTTAAGCCCAGAGTTCTTTTTTGGGTGTAGACCACCTATAGCTGGCCTGCCTTGGTAGGGTCCCAACCACACAGCCTCCCTCCCAGGCCACACACAGCCACCTGGACTCACGGGGGAAGAGGAGCTGCCTCCAAAGAAGGTCACGCGGTACCAGGTGGCCACAAAAACCCAGGTAGCGGAGAAGTCCGGGAGCTCAGGAAAGTACCGTCTGATGTCTTCTGTGGCTCTCTGCAGCGTGGCTGGGTCAGTGGCCTCACGGTAGTAGACATCACCTGCACGTCGGTTGTCCACATCCGCCCAGAAGGCTGCCACCACACAGCGGTCTTTGGCGATGGGGAAAGCCACAGGGGTGAACTGAGAGACCTCCTTCAGGAAGGAGATGATCCCGTTGTTGTTCACCTGTGAGGCAGACAGCCAGGATGGGTACGGACTGGGTACCTTAGACGCTGGTCAGCCCGGTGGCATCTCCGTTGCCCCACCCCCAGCATCCTTTAAGAGCGATCCGGCTCAAGCAGGCATCCCGGGTTGGCTGACAGTCCGTGACCCCTGAAATGGGGCCATGTGGTCCTGTTCTATCCTCTCATGCAGGTGGTGTACTCGGGGCCAATCTCTGACCTGTTGATATACCAGACTTGGGGTGCTACCCAGGCATACTCTAGCCAGGGGCCTGGAGAGGTGGGTCAACGTTCTTGAATTGAGCCAAATGTGTAACAGTATACAGGAGGCCCAGGGACCAGCATGGCTTGGAAAGGCCGTGATGGCCAAGTTGGAGAGTGTGTGTTTGGGCTTCCAGGTGGTCAGAGAGGCTCTGGCCCCGACTCTGCAACTCACTGGCTGTGACATCTGAGACAATTTAACCTGCCTCTCTGCGTTCTGGTTTTTCTCACCTCTGAGACTTGGCTAGTACTTCCTGCCACGTGTTAAAATGTTTAAGTTGAGGGTGTAGTTATGAGGACAGAGATCTCATGAATGGAATCAGTGCCCTTATGAAAGAAACCCAGAGTGCCTTCTGCCGTGTGAGAACACAGCAGGACTCCCATCTACGAACAAGAGGGCGGGCTTCACCAGTTACGGATTCTAGTGCCTTGGACTTCTCAGCCTCCAGGACTGTTAATTAATTCCTGTTGCTTCTAAGTAGCACAGTGTGAGGCATTTTGTTCCCGCAGTCTCTAATTCTGACCTCATAGGGTGTTAGGCAATGGTACACGGTCATACACGGGCTTCATTCTGAGGTGATCTGGACTAGCATGGTATGGCATCGTTTGTATCTAAACATTGGGAGCAACCCAAGGGTCTACTAATGAACGAATGTACAAGTAAGACGACACAGCACATACAAAGAATGGGGCGTTATTAAGAGGAAAACATTTGACATGTGATGATGTAGATGAAACTTAATGGCATCCTGGTGAGTGAAATAAACAGACAAATACTGCATGGCTCCATTTATACAAAGCCTCCAGACCGTTAAACTCACAGAGGCGGAAGGAAGATTGGTAGTTTTCAGGCCTGAAGAAGGGGACAGTGGGGAGCTGCTACTTCATCAGTATAGCGGCTCAGTTTTGGAAGATACAAAGTGTTGTTTGGATGGACGGTGGCTACAGGAGGAATTAACAGTGTCCTGAGTGAATGTGTGCTGTTGGCATGGGCGCAGCCATGTCTAGGACCCTGATGCCTCGGACCCATGGGAGTAGCAAAGCCTTCCTTGGGTCTGAGAACCAGTGTTGACAATGTGTGCAGAAAAGGTCCATCATAGTTTTCTCCCTCTAGATATTTACCGCCTGAAGACAGCTCCCCTACGGAGACTGCTCCTACTAAGATTAACTAAGCCTGCCTCCTCCTGTTCAGCTGCATACACTAACCTCAACTCCCCTTTCAACTGCGTATAATAGACGTGCTGAGCTTCCAGAGTAACCCAAGCCACATGATCCCAGCTCACTGTACATGCGTCTGTGTATCTGTCCTTGCCTCAGTACCTTCTCCCTAGTCAGGGTCATGGGACCCAAGCCACAGAAGAGCATGGCAGATGGTAATGGTCAACACAGCAATTAAAAGCACTTCAACACCACCGAACTGTTTCTACCTAAAATTGAAGATGTGTATTTTATTACCATAAAAAACTGGGAGAAAGCCGGGCGTTGGTGGCGCACGCCTTTAATCCCAGCACTCGGGAGGCAGAGGCAGGCGGATCTCTGTGAGTTCGAGGCCAGCCTGGGCTACCAAGTGAGCTCCAGGAAAGGCACAAAGCTACACAGAGAAACCCTGTCTCGAAAAACCAAAAAAAAAAAA
>CABHPQ010172435.1:27029-44864 GCA_902168405.1 Peromyscus aztecus
GACAAGATGGAGAAACCGCCTGGCATGGGGAACAGGGAGGACAAGATGGAGAAACCTCCTGGAATGGGGAACAGGGAGACAAGATGGAGAAACCACCTGGAATGGGGAACAGGGAGACAAGATGGAGAAACCGCCTGGAATGGGGAACAGGGAGACAAGATGGAGTGATCAGAATAAAGGTGAGAGAGAATCAGCATGAGCAGCAGAGAGAAGGAAAGGGATGGGCAGTGGGAGAGCCTTCTAGGACCGATGAAGGGCATGGAGCTGTACATCCAGTAACCTCAGGGACTAACTAGCTGGAAAAACAAAACTCAAGCCACACTGAACCAGTGCTAAGAAAGCAGCAGCCAGAAGCAGGAAGCCATTCTGAAAGAAGAGCCGACACATCACAAGGGGCTCAGGTACCACAGCTGACTCCTCATGGAAACCATGGAAGCTGGAGAACAAGGGGAGCTCTTCCCGCGCACCAGAAGACAGCAGCGCCAACAGAAAGCCCGAGACTCAGATGCCACACTGACGCTAAGTGAAGGCAATTCACACAAGCAGTAACATGCTACACATAAGTACAGACCCAGACCTAAAGAAGGTGGGCCAGCCGGACGGCGGTGGCGCATGCCTTTAGTTCCAGCACTCGGGAGGCAGAGCCAGGCAGATCTCTGTGTGTTCGAGGCCAGTCTGGGCTACAGAGCGAGATCCAGGACAGGCTCCAAAGCTACACAGAGAAATCCTGTCTTAAAAAAAAAGAATGTGGGTCAACTTCAAGTTGACAGGGAATGTAAGGTCAGAGATTCAAGAAGGAAAGACTATAGCTAAAGGACTAGTGAGGAAAACCTACAAATTAAAACTCAAGGCAATAAAAGCATACGGACTGGGAAAGGCACCCACAGGCCACAGCTGTTCCAAGGCAGAATAACATTAAGTGGGGCCTGTTAATGACCCCTGATGTGTTAAAGGTTACATTGTAGCATCTGGAGAATCTTTGAGACCACAGAAACTGCACATCCTTGATGAGGAGAGATAAGACGTTAAGGGGTAGTTAAAATACTCAAAATATGGTGAAAAAATAATAAGGATGGAACAGATAGAACAAACAGTAAGGAGACAGGGATGCAATTGTCAGTCAGATGGAACAAAGGACGTGAGAGACAGAGAGGAAGACATCTGTGCCAGCTACACAGGAAGTTAAAGTGAATTAAAGCTTCCGGTGGGAAGATAAACTGTCCAGACGTGACCAAGGGAAAGCTGGCATGGTCCTATTATCATCAGATCAAATGGACCACAGGGCAAACGGATCACTAGAGGTAGGCGTCAGTTCACACTGCTCAGGCAGATGTAAGGGCTTCACATCTGAACCTTCCTACCGGGTCATCAGGAGATGCGATGGCAAATGGAAACAGGCCACTTCATGACCATGGTGGGGCATTTCAGAATGTTCTCTGGTAAAATGTTTGACCAAGAATATGTGGGCTGAGCCTTTTTTTTTTTTTTTTTTTTTTGCCAGAAACTGAAACACGAATTGCTAAATGGTCTTTTTAATAAAAAACCCAGAGCCTGATATTGGTGTAAATGCTGAAAGATCAGAGAGACAAAGGAACAAGCCACCTCTTACCTCTAGGACTCCTCAGCCTGAAAGACTTTAATTTCTGTCTCCTCACACCTTATATACCTTTCTTTGCCCGTCCATATAATTTCCTGTCTCAACTTTCCTAGTGCTGGGATTAAAGGCTTGTGACTCCCAAGTATTGGGATTAAAGGTGTGTGCCACCACTGCCTGGCTCTGTTTCTCTCCTAGACTGAGTCAATCTCATGTCGTCCAGAGTGGCTTTGAACTCACAGAGATCCAGATGGATTTCTGCCTCCTGAGTGCTAGGATTAAAGGTGTGTGCCACCACTGCTTGGCATCTATGCTTAATCTAGTGGCTTGTTCTGTTCTCTGATCTTCAGGCAAATTTATTAGGGTACACAATACATCACCACAAGAAACAAGAATGCCAGTCCCTGTCGGCTGTCGGAAAGGTCATTTCCTTGGATTGTGTTTGCAGAGCTCGGCCTTGAGAGATGAAATATTGTCCTCTTGGGGATGAAGAGCAGGCTCACTGTAAGAGCCAAGCTCTAAGCTAAGAGAGCAAACCCACAATGTGTGAGGTATCTACTTGGGCCTTCATGTTGTCCCCAGACACTCAGTAAAGAAGTGCAGACAGAGCTCTCTTTATGAGGCTCACGTGACCTGTCCCGGATGGACAGTTGCTGAGAGCATCACACATGTAATCGTCTGAGTCTGGAAATATGTAAGTGGAATAAATTACTCATGGTTATCAAGTTGGGGTTTTGTTAGGAAGATGAGGTGTGACTTATATTAGGAACTAATTTAAGATTAAGCTAATTTTCATCAATTTAAATTACAGTTGAAGGAGAAAATCCCCAGTACACACATAAAAGCTGGGTATGGTCATGAGTATCTGCAATCCTAGAGGCAGATCTCAAAAGCTCACTGGCTGGCCAGCCTATCAGAAATGAAGAGCTCCAGGCACAGGCCCCCTGTCACAGAGAGGTCCGGGTCGGGCCCCCTGTCACGGAGAGGTCCGGGTTCGGGCCCCCTGTCACAGAGAGGTCTGGGTTTGGGCCCCCTGTCACAGAGAGGTCCAGGTTCGGGCCCCCTGTCATGGAGAGGTCCAGGTTCGGGCCCCCTGTCACGGAGAGGTCCAGGTTCGGGCCCCCTGTCACAGAGAGGTCCGGGTCGGGCCCCCTGTCACAGAGAGGTCTGGGTTTGGGCCCCCTGTCATGGAGAGGTCCAGGTTTGGGCCCCCTGTCATGGAGAGGTCCAGGTTCGGGGCCCATGTCATTTATCTGATACTGCACCGGTACTTCTAGGCATGGAAGATTTTTTTAAGCTATTTCTTTTATTTTTTGAGATTATAATATAATTACATCATTTCTCCCTTCCTTTCCCTCCTTCCAAGCCCTCTTCTATACCCTTCCTTGCTCTCTTTCAAATTAATGACCTCTCTTTTTCATCAACTGTTGTTACATACATATATGTATACACATAAATATTTCTAAATAATTAAAATACAATCTGCTCAGCCCCTATAATGTTACTTGCATTTATGTTTTCAGGGCTGACTATTTGGTATTGGATAATCAACTGGCGTGCTCTTCCCTGAGGGAAGACTATTTCTCCAGCTTTCAGCGTTCCTTAGTTGACTATAGTTCTTTGTGTAGTGTTGAGGCTTTCCTCCTAGGCTTTCTCCATCATGGTTAGTTTTAATGTCCGTTAGAGCATGTCCTTCTAACCTGTGTTCTCAAAATGGTCTTGGTTTTTCTTTTGTGTGTGTGTGCGTGTATGTGCACATACGTATATACCTGCAGAGGCCAGAGAAGAACATTGAGTTTCTCCCTATATTGCCCTCCACCTTATTTTTTAATTTTTTAAGTATTTTATTTTATGTGCATTGGTGTGAGGGTGTCAGATCCCCTGGAACTGGAGTTACAGATAGTTGTGAGCTGCCACGTGGGTGTTGGGGAACTGAACCCAGGTCTTCTGGAAGAGCAGCCAGTGCTCTTAACCACTAAGCCATCTCTCCAGCTCCCTATGTAGAGGTCAGAGGACGACTTGTAGGTGTTGGTTCTCTACTTCTATGATATGGGTCCCAGGGACTGAACTCAAGTCATCAGGCTCGTGAGCAAGTGGCTTCACCACCATGCACACCCACACACGTCCACAGAGTATGCACTCCCCCACATATGCTCACACACACCCGTGAATGCACACCCATGAATATACAGGTATGTGCATCCACACGTACATATACACAAGCACATACATATGCACACACATGCTGGCATACTTCTCAGCTGTAGCAGAAAGAAATCTCCCATTTGCAACAACATGGCTGAGCCTGGATGACACCATGGTAAGTGAAACAAGCCAGACTCAGAAAGGCAAACACCACACGATCTCATGTGTGGAATCTAAAAACACTGAACTCACAGAACGGAGAGCAGAAGTACGGCTCTAAGACATGGAGAGTGGAGTGGGGGCATGACCAGGGTGGCTGCAATGGCATTTTAGTCTCTAGGCCATAGTTATCTAAGTGCTCTAGGTGTTGGCTGCATTAGAAATGCAGTATCATTTGCTTGATATTAGATCACCTCCCAGCTGTGGTAAGCACATCAGCTTTACTGTGGCAGCCATTCTCAACATACACATAATCACTACATTGCATGAAACTTGAATATATGATATATATATATATATATTTACATCAGTTTGTCAATTTTACTTCAATAAAGCTGGAAAATTTAACTAAAACAAAACTGAGAACAACCCCAACAAACAAACCCCTGTTTGTGTATTTTACAGGTATTTTACCACCTGTAAAATACACAAACATCTCATAGGCTCTTCTGACAATCACACAGTAATGACGAGGGGCAGACAGTGCCATCAGGAGCAGGGATGAGCAACCCTGGAGACTGTGAGGGAAAGGAAGGTGGTGTTTCTTTGTGGCTGGGGTAGTGATTATGGAGGGGCCTTGTCAAGGATGTGTTGCTAGAGCCAGAAGGACATTTACAGGTTGGACTGGGGTGGCTGCTCAGAGGTGGGGTGCAGGTAGAGTGGACGGCGCTGGGCCTCTTCCAGATGGGAAGACCAGCAGGGAAGACTGCATTACGTTTGCTTGTTCTTGGTACGTGTCAAGAATCGCTTTCTGACTGTTGTAAGGGTTAGAAGTCACAGATGGCAAAGGCGACTCCAGCTGAGGGGGGGGGGGGTCAGTGTCTTTGAGACTGCACTTGGGCTACGGTTGGAGATGGACTACCTACAGGGTGGGGTCCTGCCGCGCTGCCCCTCCCCACAGCCGCCCGCTCATTTGGCCACTGGCAGCTTCCTAAGTTTTCCTTCCTGCCTTAGAGTGCGAGGTGTGCCATGTGTAGAGAAGAGGCCTTTGAGGTCTCCTCTGTTCCACCCAGATTGCTGCTGCTCTTCTTCTCAGGGTTGGGTAGGAGTAGGCCCAGAGCTGGGGGTCCAGGAAGGAGGCAGAACAAGCTGGCCCTGTTCCCCTGCCAGGACAGGGCAGTGCCAGGACCACAGCAAAGCAGGTACTGGGCCCAGATGTTGGGCTGGCAAGCTCCCTTTCCTGGGCAGAGCTTCATGGGCTTCCTTTCTCTAGATGGGATCTGTGAATCTCTTGTGGAGGTGTGCAAGGCCCAGGCCAGAGGTCTAGGGAGTCATTGGTAGCCCTCTCCTTCAGGCCCTGAGAGATGCTGCGTCTTCCCAGATGTCAAGTTCATTATAGTTTATCTGTCCTTGCAATACCACGTTGTGAAACATACAGTGCAGCGTGGAAACCAAGGAGGATGAATGAGACTTGAGTCCCTGATTGATGCCCCTGGGAACCTGCCAGGCATTCCTACATGAATAACTGTGTTTAATACCTGTCCTGGCTTCAGAGGTGACTTCCAGACAGTCAGCTGCTCAGCCACTGGCTCCTCAAAAACCTGATTATGAGTCCAGATGTTGTCCCAAGAGGAGCCCTGTTGATACTCATCTAGACACTTGTAGAAATGCTGGATCCTCAGGAAGTCTGCCACCCTGGGCAAGGAGGGGGACACTTTCTCTAGGGATCTGCAGGCTGAGGATGCTATATGCCTGGCCTTGGTTCATAACCATGGCCTTCCCCAGCCCTTCCCCGAAAGTTAGGCATGCAGGGCCTTCCTGTGGCCACTCCCAGGTCTCCTCTGGGACCTGCAGCATTTGGGCCAGTTCAGGAACACTGTCTTCCCTTCAGGCTGAGCACCTGTTGTTGACATAAACAAGGCCGCCACATGGATGTCACAGTCCAGGGTGGGTGATAGAGGTCGCAGGAGGAAGGACCTTTCAGAATGATTGTTAGTAAAGTCTGCAGTGGACAGAGGCGAGTAAAGATGGTCTCTGCTTCCCAGAGATGCCCATTCCTCCTTAACTGTAGCTAGCCTTGCCAGGACCAGGCTCTGGCGGGGCAGCCTGAGATTCCCGGGAAGATTCCTGGTCAGCTGCCCAGCTGTCCAGCTGCTTTGGGAGGCTGGGAGGTCTCAGGAAGCAGGAGGAACTGTGAACGCAGCGGGAGGTGGAGTAGGCGGAGCATCCTGGATGGTGTGGGGCTGCCTACATGCCTGCATGCCCACACTCTCCTGTTGCCTCCCCCCCCACCCCCACTTCCCCCTCTCTGCTCCTGCAGGAAGGCAGCCCTGGTTGGAGGAAGCGGAGAGGCAGGGCTGTTGGCATTTCCGACTTGTTTGAAGTCAGGAACGTGGAAATGGCCTGAGAGACTGAGTGCAATGTGGTTTGAGCCTGGGCCAACACCCTGGAGTCCAAGACCAGAGGCTGCTTTGGGTAGGGGCTCCAGCTTACTTAGCAGAGAGGCTCCAGTTTTGCAAACATGAGATTAGAGAGGGCATCACCTGGGTTCCCTCCAGCTTGGACTATTCTCTCCCAACCCAAATAACAAAGTTCTCCTGACCCCAGGCTTTTAACACTTGTTTTGATGACTGCAGGCATTTCTTTCATTTCCTGGCAGCTTTCTGGGCAGTTGAGATTCCTTCTACAGGCACAGTGGGGGCTGGTGTCCTGGGCAGCAGGTGGACAGGGCTGCTGTGCAAGCATCCTTTCTTCTCAGCCATGGAGGGAAGGGCTGCTCTGGTAAAGCTCGTTGGTACAGGGTTAGGCATCATGGAGCTCTACAAGAGGTTGTGGGAGGGGCAGGAGAGTCACTAGGGACAGTCAGGATAATGTCCAGGAGGAGGGGTCACTTGAGCTGCGGTCTGTGCTCAGGTTGGGAGGGGTGCATCCTCCCTCTTGCCGACTGTCCACGGTTAGAGTCTCCCTTGGACCACTTTCTGGTGTGATGTAGAACCTCTACTTGGTCTCAGCTTGCGAATGTGTGTGGCCAATGACGCTCTCTCTTACGTTCTGTCTCCAGCCGTCTCTGAATTGTCCTATGTAATGGAGCTATTGCTCCAGAACACCTGTCCAGATGCTCCTCAAGTTTCATGTTCAGCAGGGTCAGAACCCAAACCTCTGGACATGCCTGGCCAGTGAGTAATGACTGTATCTAACCTGGTGTCCAAACTGTCTTTTGTGTCCATCCCCAGCTAGGCCACTGCCTCCTGGGCTCTCTTGAGACCTTGGGCCTTTATGGTCTTCCAGTAGTGCTGTGGCTTCCATGTCAAAGGTAGCATTTCCAGGTCAAGCCTGTGGCCTCCTCCTTCCCTCACAGAGCTGGGACCCTCATCCCAGCAGCTGGATGTCCAGATACAGTGGTCCTTCCTCTGGGATCTCATCCCAGTTCTCATCCCCAGTGGGCCTCTACAGCTCCTGTGCCAGCTCCGCAAGTACAGGTGGCAGATGTTTGCCCAGTCTCAGGGACCTGAGGGGCTATGTCTGACCCTTGACAGTCTCTGTGCAAGCTCAGAGGACATGTGGCCTGGGCTGACCTTGGTGTGGAAGCTTAGGGTCAGGGATCTACCTAGAAGCTGCCCCATTCTCCCTCTCTGTACTCCCAAACAGGTCAGAAGAGCCTTTATGAGACATGAGCATGTGCTGGGTCCCAAGTACAAGGGGGCAGGGCAGTGGTTGTATACAGTGGGTGCTTAATAATGGGAGGCTGGTTGAGCAAATAGTTTGCCCTGATTTGTAAAGAAGCATGTGTACACACAGACACAGACACACACAGACACAGACACACACACACACACACACACAGACACACACAGACACACACAGACACACACATATACATACAGACACACACACACAGACACACACACACATACAGATACACACACAGACACATACAGACACACACACAGAGACACACACAGACACACACACAGACAGACACACAGACACAGACACACACACATACAGACACACACACACATACAGACACACACACAGACACAGACACACACACATACAGACACACACACACATACAGACACACACACACAGACACAGACACACACACACACACACACACACACACACACACACACACACACACACGTCAGGCCGGGAAGATGGCTTGCTCAGTTCTGCTTCAAAGCACAAGGACGTGAATTTGGTCCTCAGAACTCACATTAAAAACCCAGGTATGATGGTAAGCTTGTTTGTAGCGGGTAGCTGTTCAGTTTTGTCCTGGAAGTACTACCCCCAGTGAGACTTCCAGTAACTGTCACGCCTACGAAGCGACTGGTTCTCTTGGTTCCTGGATCCTGGATGCTGGAGGTAGACCAAGCAGAGTTCTCCAGAGAACAGTGCTGGACTGCACTACACCTTTCCCGGATCCTGTAATCCATCCCTTTACTTGTAAGTTACCCCACAAAATAAACCACCCTTTTAACTACATGGAGTTGCCTTAATACTTCCACCAATAGCTTGTTATCCCAGCACTGGGGAGGAGGAAGAGACCAGATTTCCAGGGCTTGCTGGCCAGGCAGCCTGACTTCATGACCAGCCGCGTAGATAGATTTCATCACCACAAGCACGCCAGTAATGTGTTGCACTAAGTCATCGTGATGCGCCTGGGTGATGGGAATTTTCTATTATCACCCCAGGGGACTATTTCTGACATGACTGTAAATGCATATGTACACATATCGTGCATATATATAACCACGTCCGAATCCATTATCACAGTATACACAGAGATGTAGGTACTGTAAGTTTAAAATGATCCGTCCAATTCAAACCCAACATAAAGCCACACCTTATTTTGTGCTTCCTCCTCCCTGAATCTGCAGTTGTCTTCTCTAACAGTGATGTTCACTGTCCCACTCAGCTTTGTCAACTCGACACAGTCCAGAGTCATCTGAGAGGAAAGCCCTGATTGAGGAATTACCCAGACGCCGCAGGTCTGTGGCCACAGGTGTAGATGATTGTCTTGATTACTAATGGATGCAGGAGGGCACAGCCTCATGTGGGCAGTACCACACCAAGGCAGGTGGTCCTGACTGTATACTAAAGCTAGCTAGGCATGAGCTTGCAAGCAAGTAAGCCAGAGGGTGAGCCAGCAAATGGCATTTCTCTATCGTTCTTGCCCTAATGGCTCTTATTGATGATTGACTTGGAAACATAAGCTAAATAAATCCTTCCTTCTTCTAAGTTGTTTTTTTTTTTGTTGTTGTTGTTGTTGTCAGTGTTTCATCACAGTAACAGAAAGAAAGCAGGACACTGACATTATTCTCTGTAATATAATTACTCTTTCATTCATTAGTTTCAGAGTTACAAACACATACAGAATTCAGTGTTTGTTTACTATTCTTTTTAGTTTGTTTTGCAGGCATATATATATCTATATATATATATATACATATATATATATAGATATATATATATATATACATAGTCAAAGTCCTTCATTAAAACTACTTTCTAAAATCAGTACCAAAGCAGTCATTATAAATATAACACATTAATGGAAGGAAAAGAGAAATAAAAGATGCAGAAACAACCCAAATAAAACTTCTCTTAGTAAAAAAAGAAAACAGCGGAGGGCTAGGAGATGGCTCACTTGGTAAAGTGCTTGCTGCACAATCATAAAGACTTGAGTGTGAGCCCTAGATCGCACATAACAGGGCTGAGTGTGGTGGCTCACACTTGCAATCCCAGTGCTGGGGAAGAAGGGATGGATGAATCCCTGGCCAGGACTCCCTGACCAGCCAATCTAGTTGAAGTAGTGAGCTCCAGGCTAGTGAGAGACCTTGTCTCAAAAACCAAAGTGAAGAAGGATTGAGGAAGATGCCAAGGGTTCACTCTGGTCTACACACACACACACACACACACCACATACATACATACACACACACCACATACACACACACACACACACACACACACACACACACAAAGGTGATCTAAATGAAATTGCCAAGTAATGGGAGAGACAGAATCCCAGGAGGCCATCTCTTATCACCAAATGAAGCTTCCAGTCCTGAGATTGGGTCACATCTAATTGAGTTGTTGGCCAACATGGGAATCCCCAAACAACACAGGCTGTTGCCAAGACAATACGATGCTCTCCTCAAGGTGACAGCAAGGCCCCATTGTTGAAGACAACATCTACACACTCACTGAACACAGAGAGGTCGAGCTGGTGCCCACATAGAGCCTTCACCCCTACATGCTAGTGTCTTTGTTACAGGAAGACAATGTGCATGCTACCAATGGAGAAACATAAACATCAAGCCAGCCACAAACCCTTTGATCTACAAGGGTGTCCTGTCTTCAAGATATGTTAGGGCAATGGTGGCACAAACCTTGTGGGAGTAACCAACCAATATCTGATTTGACTGAAAGCTCACTCCATGAGATGGAGCCCAAACCCAACACTGCTTGGGTGACCAAGAACCAGAGACTAGAAATACATCCCAGGGACCTAGAGTAAAACAAAATACTACTGGTTTAAAAAAAAATTGTAGTGGTAAAATGTCTCCTAATGATATTCTGTTATACTCATAGATCAGTGCCTTTCTCAGCCAGCAACAAAGAAGCTTCCTTCTGCAGAAGATGGGGACAAACACAGAGACCCACAGCCAGACATTACACAGAATGAGAGACCTTGGAACACTTGTCCCTAAATGGGATATCTCCATCACATCTCTCTTCTCACAGCTCAGGGAACACCATGGAGGAGTAGGCAGAAAGAGTGTAAGAGCTAGAGGAGATGGAAGACACACACACACACACACACACACACACACACACACACACACACACACACGTTGTGGGATATTTGACCACACTGTGAACCCTGAGTTTGCATTAATTAAATGAAACTTTGGGTCAGGAGGTGGAGCCAGCAACTAGTTGACAGGAAGTAGCCATAGAGAATTGGAAGGAGTCTGGAAAACGGATAGAGAAACTCACAGGAAGTAGTAGGGAGGGACTTTGGTTTGGTGGTCTTTTTGGTTTGGGATGGAAAGAGAGGCTATCGCTTGCTGGGTCGCTGTCTAAGGAGGAAGATCAACTTCTCAGGCATCTAGCAGGTTTTCATCCCAGTATCTGACTCCTGTGTCTTTATGGTAAAATAGAATGACAGAGACTTAAAAACTACATTTGGCTGCAGAGGCGGTTCTAGTGGGACACAGAAGTCCTGCCTGGCCTCGGCCTGAACAGCCGGCTAGTGATTGGGGAGCTGCTGTCCGTAGCTGAAACAGCAGTGGGTTCAGGTGCAGCCGCAGTGCCGAAACAACAACAACAACAACACACCACACACACACACACACACCAAAACAAAAAAACCCCAAAACTCCACAAAACAAACCAACCAAACCAAACCAAACCAAACCAAACCAAACCAAGGCCCTCTAAATCAACATGATCAAAGCTCCCATGAACTCACGAGACTAAAGCAGCATGCACAGGGCCTGCATGGTCTGCACCAGGTCCTCTGCGTTTACATTCTGGCTTCCAGTTTCGTGCTTTTATGAGACTCCTAAATGTGTGAATGAGTGGGTCTCTGATTCTCACGCTTTCTCTTGGGCCCTTTTCCTTCTGTTGGTTTTCCTTTTCCAACTTCAATGTGATGGCTTTTAAATTTATCTTGTTACACTTTATTAGTATCTCTTAAAAGCCTGTTTCTTTCTAATGAGAGACAGAAAGGGAGTGAGTCCTTTGGGAGGGGCGATGGGGAGGAATTGGGAGGAACAGGGGGAGGCAAAAGCCATAATCAGGGTATAATATGTAATGATATGAGAAAATAATCTATTTTCAATATAAGGAAGAAAAAATAAAACAGAAAAATGAAAAAAAAAGAAAAGAAACACCCCAAATTAGGCCAATGAGATGGCTCAGTAGGTAAAGGTGTTTACCTCCAAACCTGGCTACCTGAATTCGATGCCTGAAACCCACACAGTGGAAGGAGAGAACCAGCTCCTGGCCTTCAGACGTGTGCTATGACACGCGCCCCTCTCCCCAAATCAATAAAGTGTAATAAAAAAAGAAATACTGAAAATAAAGGGCCTAGAGGAAGGGACTAACAACACAACAGAAGGACATTTCAGGGAGCTCTGGGGCAGCTGCACACAGTAGGGTGTGCACACAATGAGTCTTCAAAGGAGGGCAGCAAAGAACCAGAATTACTTGAAGATAGCTGAGAAGTTTCTCAAGTGTCATGAAAACTATATAACCACAGGCTGGAGTATTTATGAACCTTGGGCAGAAGAAATACTTTAAAAATGCCACAAGAACACACCCGAGAACCAAACCCCTGGAAAGCAGGGGCGAAAGGGAAATCTTGCAGTCGGAGCGAAGAAGACAAGTCGGACCCCGTCTAGCCGTACGAGAATGGCGGGAGACATCCTGCTAGGAGCTGTGCACATGCAAAGCCCGTGGAACACTTCCTCTAAAACTGGAACGTCCAACCCACAACTCTACATGCGCGCTGCCGACACAGTTTTCAAAATGAAGGTCAATCGATACGTTTCTCAGACACGACACGTTTCTCAGATGTATGCTCATCAGGTGACGACTACAAGAAATGTTACAGGAAGTCTTGCTGGAATAGTGTGAAATGGGAAGCCACTTCTACATGAGGAATGAAGTCCGGAAATGGCAAGCCCGGGTAAACAGAAAAGACCAGCTGATTTTTATATCTCTTTACATGACAATGGGCTGTTTACAGCAAAATATTAACAGTGTATTATTTGGGATAATCGCCTGTGTGAAACTGTGGCAACAGCATGAAGCAGCATGGGGAAATAGATGGATGCTACTGTAAGGTCCTGACATTGAACTGAAGGAGTGCAGTTAGTTCTATTTGGTTGTGAGCCTAGCCTTTAATGGCTGAGTCATCTCTCCAACCCCAGTTAGTTCTATTTGAAGACAGAATGTTGGCCAAAGGGGTCCCATACGCTTCCCTGACATTACAGGCTAAAGCTATTGGTTACTCTCCATAACTCGCTGGTAAGGTCCTATTGCTGTACACAAAACTTACATCATTGAACATGGGAGAAATCGAGCTGGTGCCCAACTAGGAGCTTCACCCCCACTGACTAGTACTGGAAAGCTACTTTAAATGCTACTGGAGGAGAAAAGTAATTAATTTCACATGTAAATAGTAAATCAGGAAGTTAAGCCAGCCATACCGGTAACCATATCAAATGTAAACAGTATAAATGCTTCAATTAAAAAGGAGAGACTGCCAGACCGGATTGAAAACATCCAACCTCACACCCTTTTGCCCTTACCAGAGAGAGAGTCAAGGCCACAGTTAGCATGGTGCTGTGACAGTTTTGGAAACCAGAACAAGAAGTTGTGCCTGCCCTAGCCGGGCTGCAGCTATCCATCTTTACACACCTTCTCCTGCGGTCCTGGGCCTTTAGGGGGTTCACATCTTAGTCAGAAGACAAGCGTCAGAGCCACATTCAGAGAAGTAAGGAGGCTTGGCAGTGAGGGGCCCGTTCAGGAAGGGCCTCTTAGAGGTGCCAGGCAAGTGTGGGAAGGGGAAGAGACACAGAGTTTCACTGATGCGCTCAGCTCTGGTGTGTCTACAAGTAGAGAGGGCAGACAGCAAGGAAGGCCAGGAGCTGGGCATCCAATGAAGGTACACCTGCAGGGGACAGAGCCTGGACCGTGGTGACTGCAGATTCTGAGGAGTGGTCTAGGGAGGAAATAGGACTTCAGTTTGGGTCCACTATGGGGGCACAGTAAGAAGGCAGCTGGACACACAAATCCACGGGTTATTAGTCTGAATCCTCAGTTCAGTGTCCTCACCTGTACTTCTCACTTGCAGACTGGTTCTGCTTTCCCAAGTCTAGCCCTCAGTGTGTGGGATATCCAGCTGCCAGCTCTAGCCAGCTAGAAAATCCTCTCTGGCACAGGAAGTGACCCACTGAGACCCAGGCCCAAGTACAAGTAAACCCAGACAGAGGGAGAAATCCCTGTCCACTCTGCCGGAGCTAAACCGAGGCTCACAAGAGGAATAACAAAGTTGACAAAGCTGTCCACAGAGTAAAAACACGAAAGAAGCTGCTCTGGGGCCGGGGTCTGAAGGGCAGAGGTGGACTGTGCTCTAAGGGCAGGAAGGCCAGCTCATCCGATGGTATGAAAAACCAAGCCTTTCCTCAAGGGTGTGAGCACTGATGTTCTGGTCAGCAAGAGTTCAAGTCAAGCTCACTATTAACAGTCCTTCTTACCTTCGGGCTCTACTCTCGGACCCTTAAATTCTCACTGTTTTCTCACTCCAGGCTCTGCATTTCATGGACTGGCCCCAAAGTTTCCCCCCAAAGACCAGTGTAGTAAGTAGTTTCCCGGGTGCAATGGTCAGGGAAGATCAGGGTGCATGAGCCTTTTAACATGTCTGGAGGAGCCACTTGGAGGATAGGTGGAGATGGCCTTCCAGAGTGCCACCACCCTGTTCGCCCCTTCACCCAACTCAGGTTGGATACACAACTAGGAGACATCTGATTACACCTCAGCCACTGTTATCACTTCAACAGACTCCTGGCCCTTGTAGGCGCCCAGCACCCTGAAGGACATGGCTCACGTGGCACCCCCTTTTCTGATAATAAAGGAAGAGAAGCTGACAGGCAGACCACACTGCAGCTTCAATCTTTACGAAGAATCTGGCAGTAAAATTTCCAGCCAGCAGGTGGTGGGAAGTACTCCAAACCCACCCGGAGCATCTTACCTGTGTGCAAAACCTCAGCGACAACGTGTATGCTCAGCAATTTCAGGGCCAGCTACTATGGTATAAGGAGGAAGCAGAATGTAAGGTCCTTTCTAGATAGGGGCCACCCTCAGGTAGAGCTGTCATACTGGGAACATGTCTGCACTTCTCTAAGGAAGATTCAAGAAGTGCCAGTCTCCTGCAGAGCACTTCTGATTTCCTCCACTGGGATGTGGGGGAACACAGAAAAACAGGGCAGGCATCCTTTCACCTATTCCTTCAAGAAGCCTACTCTCAACCAAGCTGTGAGGACAAGGAGAGATGTTGATGCCATACCTCACTATGTGGAGTTGGATGAGAGCCAGAGCAGGGCCATCCTCTCGGCCTGAGGGGTCTGGGGACACAGCACACACCCTGCTCTGGAGTCAATGCCTGCTTTTCTCCACATAGCCTTGACAGTCACCTACCCACAAGCCCCAAGTGCTGTTTCAGGGTAGATATATGGGCATGGTTTCCTGAAGAATTCCATTTTCTTTCCCGCTGAGCAAAGGGTAAGGTGAAGTACACTGTGTGCACCATGTCCACATCAGCGAGTGTTTTCTAAAGAGTGTGTTTCAGGGAGAGGCTCTGGTAGGGCGTGTGTTTTCCTAGGAACCAGAGGCTGCTCGCTCATGTTAAGAGGGTCAGCCATTTCAATAATATTTTCACCTGCGACTTGGCAGTGGGAAATTCAAGGCTAGCCAGAATGCTTAAAGAACATATTGACAGAGCTGTTCGGATGAGTCCTCACATTCCTGAGATATACAGGCCTCTTCCTGCTGGGCAGACCCAGAGCATGGCTCTTCCTGTCTACAGCTTACTTGCAGAAGTCTTCCCTCTGCCAAGTCCCAGGCCAGCAGGATTTTCAGGGATGGTTGGTTGCCTCTCCTCTCTCTCCATGCCCTCCCTGGTCATGTCACCAGATACTGCCACCAAGGTGAGGAGGCCATTCTGAGTGGGTACAGGAAGTCAGCCACCAGACTGTGGAGTGCCGCAGTGATGGACTTGTGTGGATTTTGCTGGTAGCTGTGGGGAGCGGGGTTTTGGAGATGGTGGTGGTAGTGGTGGACAGGCCGGTGGACAGTGGTCCATGTCGGGAGGATGAGAATGCAGACTATGTGGCTGGTGATGGAGGCAGCGTTGGGGATGGCAGGGATGGCGCTGTGGGACTGAAAGGCAGTGCTTATGGCAGAGGTGAGCGTGCCAATGGTGGTACTGATAGTGGAGGTGGTAGTTCTAACGGTGACTGGCACTGGATGTGGCAGAGGCTATGGTTAAGAAGATGGTGTTTTAACTGTAGATCAAGTTGGCTCAGACATTTCTAAGCAGATCGGGTGATTCCGGAGATGTCAGGGCTGTGCACAAGTGATCAGCTCAGGGTCGGACCCTGGGAACATGGAGACCGGCCCTCATGCTTTGTCATCCACTGACACTCGTGTCTAGGGGTGGGGAGAGGAATTACCTTTGGGCGTCCTGTTTAGAGGGTCTGAGGCTGGGTGGCCAACCTCTGGACTAAGAATGGGAGAGAGGCATAAACCCCTCCATACTGCCCCTAGCTGCCAGCCCTGCCCAGCGCAGGTCTTCTACAACTAAGCAAGTCACGCCAGAATTCCTTCTGGCCCTGGGCCTTGGGTGAGGTTGAAGTGGCCTAGAGAGGGCTGAGACCATCACAAGCCAGATGCCCCCACTGGGGCCCACTGCCACATAGCTCTCTGTGAAGGAGCAGGAGCGAGGGTCCCTACTTAGTACTGGGGGCGGTCAGTAGCTCTGCGGATGCCTGGCGAACGAACTCTGCCAACGTCCCAACAGGTCGAGCCATGAGCCGCAGGGTCGCGCCGCGCTCCGCTGGCCTGGCTGTCGCCTAGGTGCCCTGGCGGCTGCTCGCCCCGCCCTGCCCACGCCTCTCCAGCCAGCCGCTGTCCGGCCTTGGCGGCGGGAGGGAGGAAGCGCTGTCCTCATTCCACCTCTGGCTGCCGCGGTGCCAAGTTGCTGGCCGCAGCAGCCGCGGGAGTTGGGGCGGAGGGCAGTGGCGCCCTCCCTGGAGTCCCCTCGAGCTCGGGGTTACTCACGTAGAGTCCGGAGTGCTCGGCGCCGAAGAACGGGAAGGGCACTGAGAGGGGCTGCAGCCCTGAGCCGCCGTCGTCCTGCTTTGGGGTGACGGCGTCGCCGCGCTTCGTGCCGAACGGGTAGAAGTCGGCGAGGGCCACCGCAGCGAGCACCCCGCGCGCCCCGAGCCCCAGGGCTGCGGCCAGCAGCAGCGCCCATGCGGCCCCGCGGCGCATCGCCGGGATCTGAGGGCGGGCCAGGGGGCTCCGGCAGGTGGCCGCGGTCACCGCACGGCCGAGTGGCCGCACCGTCGCCTCTCGCTAGCTAGCTCGCGCCGCACTCTGGACGCAGCACTGCTTAGGAAGGCGCGAGGCAGGACCGCGGACCGCCGGCCCACCTCCGGGACCCGGGTTTAAATAGTCAGCCCAGGCGGCCACCCGGGAGGGGCGGGGAGAGGCGGGCTCATGCAAATAGTGACATTTTTAACTTGCTGGTCTTCTAGGCGGGAGGGAGCGGGAGCGAGGCATCCCGGTCTCCTTGTCTCTGGGCACTTAAAGCCAAACTAGTACTGGGTTGGCTCCACCTCCAGCCCAGAGACACACCCCCCCCTCTTCTGGAGCTCCCTTACCGCTGGGCATTCGTGAGGTGAAGAATTGAATTCTCCAGGCACCAGCTTAGGGCCTGCCCACAAGGAGAGCCTGGGTTAACAGTAGTTCTGAGGCTGACTAGTTGCCCTATGGCCTAATTTTGGACAGGCTTCCTGTGTGTCTTCTGAGTCCCTGTCTGGCCAGAGCATCTTTCCCTGACAAAATGTTAGTCTGGACCGCTTGGCCCTGCAGCTCTTAGATGAACCACGTGTGGCCACACCCCAGTCCTAGCCTAGGTCACCAATTTCAGTGCCAGCTGAAGCCTGTCCCAGGGTCTATTCCTCATCTGGTTTCATTGAAGATGAACCTTGGGCCTGGAAGACTTGAAGACTTACACAGCTTTCTACCCATGTAAGGGTTTTTTTTCTGAAGGGATCAGACACCCATCACAGCTGGAAACATCATGGAGACTTGTGGGTAGGCCAGGACTCAGGCCCTGGGGGCAAGTTGATAAA
>CABHPQ010172436.1:0-34292 GCA_902168405.1 Peromyscus aztecus
ATGATTGGAAGTGGAAGTGCAATGTCATTGTCCTGTTATTTCAAAGACTTCCACAAACACATTATTTTTCTTTTAACTTATCTTAAATTTTAGTTAAATCACTAACTTTTATTTTAATTTATGCCTTCATATTCATGTTTTAAAATTATAATTACAAAGACCTTTGAAGAATACACCGAGTGACCAAAATTCAATATTAAAAGAACATACAGACTTAAAACTACACAGACAATTCTGTCAGGAGAGTAAATAGTTTGGGGAAATGAAATGGGAAATATTTAAGACACTTAACATTGACTCAAATGAAGGATTTCTGCTAGTCAATGTCTCTGTACATGAGTTCTGAGTTCATTAAAGACAGAGTCCAGGCAGCAGGCATTTGTCAAATATTTGTATGCTCTGAGAAATTCTGACATTGGCTTAGTACTAATTATGAGCAGAGAGTACTTAAGGACTCTAGACCATTCCTCCCTGAGTTCAAGCCCTGTCTTTATGAATAGTATCTTTGTGATTTCTCTGTGCCACTTCCTGCCATAGTTCCCCCATCTACAAGATGGGATGGACAATAAAACTGACCTGATAAAATGAGTCTCCTTTTTTTTCTGTCTCCCCCTCTTTCTGTCTCTCTTTCTCTCTCTTAGGTCAAATGAGTTAAATTATCACAACACTTAACTAAATGCTTACATGTGATGCCTATTATTAGAGATTTGATACACATTGTTGGTGAGCAGCTTCTAGATCCAAAAACCACAAGGAAATACGTTATACATCTAATAACTCCTCTGATAAAATGAGGTATATAAGAGAATGTTCCTGCCATAGCCACTGGGTTCTCTGAGGAAGAAGCCACCTATCTCCCTCACACAGTGAAGTGTGTCCTATGGAGGAGATGATTCTTTCATGGATGCACAGGGAAAGCAGTGATCAGAGGCATGAGGATGAGGTTAAGAAACCATAAACCCCAGAACTCCTGGGATTCCAGTGTCTATCTGGGAGGAGAGGACCCTGTGCCACACAATCATTGAGGTTTATCAACCAGATCAAATCCTCTCTTAATATCTTTCTGATATTGTTCCCTGGCAAAAGCAACCATGGGGTGTAGGTGAAGGAGCTGAGAAGAACAGAGGGACTCTGGACACAAAGGAGCAGTCAACAAATCCTATACAATTACTCAAGACCCTGGTCATACCCAGGCTGGGGCTAGACACCTCACTATGACCTCACGCCAAGTATTTAACTGACCTCTATCCCACTTTTCTTCTGTTATTCATCCTCAGACGACAAAACAAAACAAAACAAACAAACAAAAATCTAAAACCCAACAAACAAACAACAATAACAAAACAAAACTAAGCCACATTTACTTACAGTGGCATAAGCTTCAATCTTTTCTTCAAGTGTAGTCACGCACTTAGAAGAAACCCCAAATAGGAAAGGAAGAAAGTGAGATAGACTTGGGTGGACTCTTCCCTTCTAAGCCTCATCAAGAGAAGCCAAGTTTCAGAACTCTGAGTATTGATGGACTGGCTTCTGCAAGTGAAAACTTTGCTTATCACCCTTTGAATTCAGATCCTTCCCTACAGACAAAAAAAAATAATGATCCAGGGAATGGGCCCTTGTGGTGATGCAGCCATAACACTCTAGAGAGAAGTGAAGAATATGCTAATTGGGGACCGTCATTTCCCATGTCTCTTTGCTTTTTAGTATTCCCACAGGACAGGTTATATGTGCTTGCCTGGGATTAGACGCTATGGGGATTAGCCAGAAGCTAGATTCTGGCTCAGAAGAAAAAAAAATCAAATCTTGCCATAAGTTAATATCTATTAGTACATATTTTATCAGTCTTTATGGCTCTTTGTCTGGTGCCACCTGTGATAGTGAAGGTCTCTTTATGGACCCGGGAAAGATGTCATCAGAGAAATAGATTTCTCACAGTGGATGAGATGATACAAAATAACTATCCCACACCTCTCAAATCATAAGCACACTTTAAGTTGACACTCGTCTGTACCTCACCTATCTCTATTTTATTTGTGTGTCTGACATCCACAACAGCTCTAAAGTCATTCCAATCTTGCATTAGAGTCTGTGGGTAAAATGAGTCTTGGCCACTATCTTAGTCACTGTCCTATTGCTGTGAAAGATACCATGACCAAATCATCTCTTACAAAAGAGAACATTTAAATGACACTTGCTTACAGTTTCATAGGCTTAGTCCATTATTATCATGACTGGAAGCATGGCGGCATGCAGGCAGGTGCTAGAGAAGTAGCTGAGAGTTTACATCCTGATCTATAGTCAGAGAATGATACTCTGGACTTGGCATGGGCTTTTGGACCTCCAAGACCAACTCCAATAGCATAATTCCTTCAACAAAGCCACACCTCATAACCCTTCTAATCCTTTCAAATAGCGCCACTCCCTGGTGACTAAGCATTCAAATATATGAGCCTATGGGGGCCATTTTTATTTAAACCATGTCACTCACCCATTAAGCAGTTAAGTCAAAGGATTATAAAATATTTCCAGTTCTTACTCCTGACACATCTACTCATAATTTAGTTCTTATACTGTGGTCGAAGGAGCAACTTGAAATAAAAATCACATCTATTATCTTTGGTAGAGCATGGATAAAGTATTTAATAGGAAGCTAATGGGATATTTCTGATTTGAAAATAATCATTATAGCCAATAGAGTGTCTGGCCACTGACATTATTGCTGAAATTACTCTCAGCTCCTTTCAATTTTCCTTCATAAAAACTCCCACTCTTGGGAACAGGGGCTGTCTCCTACTCTTTCACAGGTTTTGGGACCCTACTCCTCATACTGGGTCACCTTGCCCAACCTTAATACATGGGGAGGTGCTTAGTCTTACTGCAAATTGTTATGCCATGTTTTGTTGACACTGATGTGAGAACTGTCCTTTCATAAACAGAAATGGAGGAGGAGTGGATTGGGTGTTGGGAACAGAAGGGGGTGGGGGGAGGGACTGGAAGGAGAGGAGGGAGGGAAAATTAAGTAAATAAATAAATTTATTTGAAAAAGAAAATATGAGACTCAAGTTTACATTTTTCAATAAATAAAATAGTTGTCCAGTCTTCAAACAAAGCAAACAAAACAAAACAAAACAAAACAAACAAACAAAAAAACCTCCTACACTTAAACTTGTTAATGCCCTGACTTCAAAGTCCCAATCCACGGGGCTACAGTGGTGGCTCCACAGTTAAGAGCATTGGCTGCTCTTCGAGAGGATCTAGGTTCAATTCCTATTTCCTACGTGCTGAAACACAACTTCCTGTAACTCCATTTCCAGAGAATCTGAGGCCTTATTCTGGCCTCTGTGGGTACCAGACACATACGCTAGGCACAGACATACATTCAAGCAAGACATAAACACACAGAAAATTTAAGTCTTAGTCATTCATCACACTCATGAAGCCCTTTGCAATTATCTCTGCTTTCATTGGCCTCTACCTTGCTAGAATGCTGTTAGTAAGATTCAAGAGTGTGCTTAGTGATTTTTTCTTTTTTGTAGTGTCTCACTGTGTACCCCTGACTAGCCTGGCAAATGTTTATTTTTTACTTTTCATAATTTTTCTTGTTACTCTTTTTGTGGTGGTTTGAAAGAAAATGGGCCACATAGGCTCATAGGGAGTGGTACTATTAGGAGGTGTGGCTTTGTTGGAGTAGGTGTGGTTTTGTTTGAGGAAATGCATCACTAGGGGGCGGGCTTTTGAGGTCTCAAAGCTCAAGTCAGGTCTAGTGTAACATTCATTTCCTGCTGCCTGTAGATCAAGATGTAGAACTCTCAGAGCTCCTTCTCCAGCAGCATGTTTGTCTGCATGCCACCATGTTTCTGGCCATGATGATAATGGACTAAGCCTCTGAACTGTAAGCCAGCCCCAATTAAATGTTTTCATTTATAAGACTTGCTGGGGTCACGGTGTCTCTTCACAGCAACAAAACCCTATGGCACTGTTCTATAAGAAATTTTAAAAAATGACTTATTATCTCTCAGAAAGGACTAAAGATAGTGTTTTGCATCTCTACCAAATCCAATGAATGGAATAACAACATTTTAAGTCTTCTTTTGAAAACTATATAATAATCTTGAATAGCCTACTGTGGACACACAAGGTGTCATAATATGGTCCTAGTTTTACATGGGAGAAAAAGCCTCAATGGTCTAATATGGCTGTGAGCTTCATGAACCACAATACCAACCTACCAGGAAAGATGTGCCTCCTCATGCAATAGTGACATGGCTGTTAAGGGATCACAATGTGTTCTCTGATTGGACTTGGCCTGCTCTCTAGGTGATGCCTTAAGCCTGGTACTAAAAACTTGGTTTAAAAAAAAGTGACTGTGGAGGTCATAGGCCCTAAAAGAGAACTTACTTTCATTTGTTTAGCTATATTGTCATCCATTTTTATAATTGTAGACAAAATATTACCTTCACCCATCATCAGAAAAACTTCATTTTACATTGAGTTATGAATGCAGAAATTCTTGGCTGTTCACAGTGCTGATTAAAAGAGACATTCTCCCTTCTTAAGGCTCAAGTAATATTTCAGAAGAAGGATTGTAAGAAGTGTAAGAGCTGGAATATAGGGAGGTGGAATTCTGTCTTCTGGGCATGGTACAGCCATTGCAGTCATGAACTGGAAGCATTTGCAGTTCCCTGTACAAGACCAGACCTGCCAGTAGCCAGTTATAGGTGGGAGAGGGGCTCATGAGGACCTACCTATCCCTGTTGAACTATTGACTACTGAAAGAGAATGGGAGGAGAGTAGTGAGTATCTTCATATATCTCCCCACTGGCAAGCCTAGCAGGCTCCATTACAAAGCTCCATTGTCATGGTCATGCAGGCAGCCCTGGTTAAATTCATTGCATCTGAAAAATAATAAGAAATAAGAAGAGAAATAGCAAAACTTGAAAATAATAAAATTAATAAAATATGATATTGTAGCTGGAAGTTTTCCTGTGTCCTGCCCAGTCCACAGCCTCTCAAACCCAAGTAAACACACAGAGGCTTGTATTAATTAAAACTGTTTGTATTAATTAAAAGCCATTAGCTCAGGCTTACTACTGACTAGCTCTTACACTTAAACTCAGCCCATTTCTGTTAATCTATATGTCACCACATTTTCCATGGCTTTACCTGTGTGTCATTACATACTGCTCCCTGGACTGCAGGCTGACACCTCCTGACTCGGCCTTCCTCTTCCCAGAATTCTCCTCTTTGCTTATCCTGCCTATACTTCATGCCTGGCTACTGGCCAATCACCATTTTATTTATCAATCAATCAGAGCAACACATATTCACAGCATGCAGACATCCCATAGCACAATATTCTGTCAAATTTCCTATTTAAAACTTACTTTGTATCAGCTGTTTCTTTATTTGGTTAGATAGTTAATAGAGAAATTCAGTGGATCAACAATGGACATTTATAGTTCATAGGCCATTGAATCCTGGCAAGTTTTAGAGGTTATCTGGAGAAAGAGTCCTCAGTCCAGAGTGTCTTCAAAATGATAATTGAGTCTTTATCTACTCTTAATGACCCTGACTCGCTTTTGTCCTCCTGAATGATGGACTGTCACTTGAACTAAGAGGGACTAGACTAGATTCAAAATCCAGGGGGGCTCACCAAAGTTCCTCCCTGTGACCCACTAGATCAGCCATACCATGTGATGGGTTATGACCAGGAATACCATCCTCAAACTCAAGTATTTTCTTTGTTTATAGAAAACTTGAGTTGGTCTAGAGCTGGGCTCTTGAAACTTTTCCCACTGTGATTCCTTTGCATCAAGATTTTTTATATGACCCCAGGTGCATAGGTGCATAAAACAGTTACATAAATCAAAATGCACTTATAATCAATCACAAAGAAATTTATTCTAAAACAATTTTGAGGGAGACATATAATTTTATCATTTATTAAAGTCAGAACCAAATTTGCCTACTAGTTATATAAATCATTTTTTTACATAAAGAATTGAATCTTGGGGTATTTGATACCACAGGACACAGAGATCTTCAGCATTTTGAGAGTAGAACAGTATTTTGATTTTATGGCTGACATTGGTGAGAATGTAGCTTTACATAAATATGTAGAGAACTGGCAGATATATGTTTAGAGCCATACCAGCATTTGTTAGAAATTCTGTTCTAATTTCAAGCCAAAATTCATGTAACTATTTTTTTTATAAAACTCAAGCTAGAAACTCAAACAGTAACTTTTAGGCTCAATTATTCTGACATAATAAAATTAAAAGATGTACTAATTTTATACTGAGTAATGAGAGTAGGAAAATATTAGAAGTCTTTGTTTTCTATATTTAAACAATTATTTCTATAAGAGCTGAAATCTTTGTTTGTGAAAACACTGTAACTCATGATGCCTTGGATCTGAGAATTCAGGGAGCATTCACTGACATCTGGCATGATGGCATGTTCAGACTGTGTGTTCAGAACCAAGGCTGTAGTGGTGCAGAAACCTTTTATTGTTGTCAATTTCTTTTCAATACCACATTCAGTTGATTGTCTCCAGGTAGAGTTGTGACCCACAGTTTAAGGTTCAAATGTGCTTTTGAGTATTTTATAGGTTAACACACTTCCAGTATTTATTATCTAGTAGTATGGATTGCTTCCCACTATTGGGGATATGTTTCTGATAGTTCTCACAGTGAATAAACCATTGAAATGCTTAAATACTCTGTTGGGCATGAAATGGTATATGAAGTGTGGAGCGTTTACCTACCAACCCCACAGCTCCCCAGAGTTTTCTTGAGTGTGAGCAGCAGGAAATATTAGATAGAAGGATTTATTGCGGAGAATCTTACGGAGATAAACAGATAGAAAATAAAGGATAGCCTCGAGAGGGCCTGGAACCCCGACTGTCTCTGCCCCAGGGTTTTTATTGAGACGCCAAGGGGTGGAGCAAATGACCTCCTCCCCCAGCACAGCCAAGTGCAGACCATCTCAGACACCTGCACTCAGGCTCGTGGTCCTAATCATCCTCCATTCGGACCTGCTGGGTAAAGCCACGAGGAACCGAAAAACGGGCTTCCACAATCAAGGTGATGTAATTCACATTTTTTTTTTGTTAACGGCGATGAGCACCAGCCCTTGTACTTATCAACTATTGTGTTTATATTGAGAAGTCAATTCCATTTATTTTCTCTTTTTTATAAACTAATTTTTATATACTATTCATTTGAAAGCTTTTTATCTACTAGGTAGTATGAGATGGGCATAGTGTTGAAAGCTTATTAGCTCCTCACTATAGAGGCAGAGGCAGAATGATGACTTCAAGTGTGAGGTCAGCTTGCTCTACATAGTTCTATTCTGTTTCAAAACAGACAAAATTTGGTATGAATCTTATTATTTGGTCTACAGCCTCATGTTCCATTTCTTAATGATGAATTTGTAATTTTAAAGAAGTCTAATATTAAGAAAGTAGACATTTTTTATACTTATTGTTTGTGTGGCTTTTCTGTGAATGCATTTGTAGTAAGTAATTAAGGCATTCATCTATTTTCCCACTATCTTCAGTTTTACATGTTCTTCAGTTTTTAAATGAGAGTACATAATAGTCCATTGTAAGGTAACATATTCTAGAAAGGGTGAAGAAAATGACAGGCATCAATTTTACAAGGGGTAGAGACTCTCCCTCCCCAGGATGTTTCTCACACGTGCCTCCCCTTCCACAGAATCCTTTTCAGGGCACCCTTGACCTCAGCATTCCTCAGGCTGTAGATCAGGGGGTTCAACATGGGGTTGAAAAGGCTGTAAAACAGGGAAAGGATCTTCTGCTGCTCCTCAGGGTGCTGAGACTTGGGGGCCATGTACATGACGATGGCACTGCCAAAGAAGAGCCCGACCACACAGAGGTGGGAGGAGCAGGTAGAGAAGGCCTTTTTGCGGCCCTCCCCTGACTGAATCCTCAGGATGGCAATCAGGATGCGTGTGTAGGAGACCAGCACCAAGCATAATGGTCCCACTAAGATGAACACACAAGTTGCAAAGATGACAACTTGGTTGAGTGTTGTGTCAGCACAGGCCAGCTTGAGGACAGACAGGATTTCACAGAAGAAGTGATTGACTTCATGAGGTCCACAGAAGGGCAGTCTCAGGATAAGAACTAAATGGACCATATCCAGCAGTAAACTAAAGCCCCAGGAAGCAGCAGCCAGGGCAGTGCACACTCTCCAGCTCATGATGACAGTGTAGTGTAAGGGGTGACAGATGGCCACATACCTATCATAGGACATTGCCACCAAAATCAAGCACTCTGTAGCTGCAAAGGCCAAATACAAGAATGTCTGCATGATACATGGAACAAAGGAGATGGTTTTTTTCTGGGTCACAAGGTTGGCTAGCATCTTGGGGACATTGTTGGAAGCATAGGACATGTCAAGGATGGCCAGGTGTGAGAGGAAGAAATACATGGGGGTGTGTAGCCTTGGCACCATGGATATTATTCCAAGGATGACCCCATTCCCCAACAGGGTGAAGGTATAAAAGACAGAAAATATTGCAAAGAGGAAGTAGTCCAATGTGGGATCAACTTGGAACCCCAGCAGGGTAACCTCTGTGATCCATGTCTGATTGCTTCCCATTTTTTGTGGCAAAGACAAGACTTGATTCAAGATAAAAAGTAAGAACTGTGGAGCAAAGTTACAACATAGTTATTGACTTTTCCAGGGAGAGTATTCAGAAATGTATTACTGAAGAGGGATTTCCTAAGATTTATCTTCTGATACTTTGCAAGAACTAACATAGCATGAATACAAATATTGATGCACTGATGGAGTAATAGGAAAACACACACACACACACACACACACACACACACACACACACACATCCTATGTGTAACAAAATGTTAACCCAATAGGTTCTATTTTAATGTATCCTGTATTAGAGGGCACATATACATACATGCACACACGCTATTTTGGAGAATTCCTGTGTTCTCATTTTTCTTTCTAGTGAGTTTCCTGGTCATTTATATAGCTTGAAGAGTAACACGACTCAGGTATCGTTGCTAGTCTGCCTTTTTAGGTAGTGTTCAAAATGATTGACATCCCTGGTTTTTCATGGGCATGCCCACACAATTGTTTCCCCTCTCATGTTTTCTACTCATGCATTTTAGATAAGAAATTTATTTTAAATAAATTATCATTTGTCTAGTTTTATCAAAATTATGTGTGAGCTGCCTTTCCAGTTGTTTGCTAGTACTCCTAGGGAGGACCTTCTGGCACCTGTTGATAGTTTACTGGCTCTAGATATAAGGACTTCCTTTACCTCTTCATCTGCACTTGATGCTGTAGTTCATGCATAACTCAAAGAATTCCTTGACTATGTGTGGACAGAGGCAAATATCTCAAATACCATTTAACGTGATACTTCTACCGTGTTTACAAATAAGAAACTTAAAAAGGAAATGCATTGCCAGGGTTTGCAGAAAAGATTATTGCTCCTTTATGACTGCATTCTTGTCGATTTATTTTATTGCGTTTTATATAGTGATATAAGTCTCAGAGTTGATCTTAATTTCCAGCATGACAGAACTTTTTATTCATAAGACATGGTTAGAGCTGGTGAGGTGGCTCAGTGGGTACAAGCACCTGCAGCCAAGCCTGATGGTCTGAGTTCCATGCCCAGGACCCACATGGTGGAAAGAGAGGACTAACTCCCTCAAGTTTTTACTCTGATGTGCACACTTGCACTATTGCACATGCACACATGCTTTACACACACACACACACACACACACACACACACACACACACACACAAAATACGTAAACATAGGGAAAGTGATATTGTAACATCTTTGACAGCATAGAGTACCATGAAATTCCCTGATCACTTTCTTCCTCATCAGGTGTTGCCATGACAACAGTTGTGCAGGTTCAACACATCCTGAGAAGATCAGAGGGGAAATAATGGAACTGGTGGTTGCTCTTGCTTGAGAGGTCTCTGTGGAAGTTCTGAGGCTTCTTGAGCCATCAGAGTGAAACAAGGGGACATGAAAGGGACAGATGGCAAAGTCACTTAACAAAATCAAAACTTGTGTTGTCCCTTATGGTCTATTTTCAATATTATGCTGATTTTAATTTTAAATTATGTGAAAGTTTAATATCCACTGATTATATTCAAATTATCTAAATGTTTATAGCAAAATATAGATACACACATATATGTATATACCATAAATTAGAAATATAATAGAATTATAGCCGTTTTAGCTATCATTTTAACTTAGCAGAGTATAAAATTCATTTGTTAAAAAACATATAAATAAAATACACATAGAAAGGAATATTAAACTGTATCTAAAATTACAAGTGTATTAAGGTAGTGCAGTGTTTTATTTCACAACTTACTTGACATTTTCAGAAATTCTTAGTTCATCTTTCTCTCATGTTTATTGCACTGAGAGTCATACAAATGTAGATGCTTCTCCAGCTGATGGTTTCCTGAGGGTATGTTCTGAAATGAAATTGCAGGTGCTAAAATATAAGCATCTCAAAGTTTTCAATTATCTGTTGCCTGTTGCTTTCCAGAAAACATAAATTTTATAATGTTTTAGAAATATAAATTTGATAGGTTTACTGATTGTGTGAATATCACGGCTCCTTGTCACAGGACCATTGGTAGTAAGTATTTTTAGTTATGGTCTTTGCTTGTTTGAGTCATAAACAAAGTTATACAATTTGTATTTCATCAATACCTTAACTCATGCCCTTGAGTACAGGGCCAGCTCCCACTCTGCTCTGGGTTCTGGAAGATACACTGTGGATAATGAAGCGATTGACCCAGTGACACTTGACACCTTACTTTTCCATCAAGGGAATAATGCCTCTGCTGCCTAGGAATGTGCCTACCCCAAATTTATATAATTCATGAAACTGGCAAAGAAATCAAGAGTGACTGTGCCTGTTACCTTTTCTTTCTTTCTTTCTTTCTTTCTTTCTTTCTTTCTTTCTTTCTTTCTTTCTTTCTTTCTTTCTTTCTTTCTTTCTTTCTTTCTTCCTTCCTTCCTTCCTTCCTTCCTTCCTTCCTTCCTTCCTTCCTTCCTTCTTTTCTACCTTTCTTTCTTTTTTATTTATTTCTTTTTTTTTTTTAAAAAGATTTGTATATTTATATATTTTATTATATGAGTGCTCTATATGCATGCATGTCTGCATGACAGAAGAAGACATCAGATCCCATTATAGATGGTTGTGAGTCACCATGTGGGTGCTGGGAATTGAACTCAGGTCCTCTGGAAGAGCAACCAGTACTCTTAACCACTGAGCCACTTCTCCAGCCCTGTCTGTTATCTTTTCTGTTCAGGAATAAACAAGTAAGAATTGAGTGTTAGAATAACTATTAATGTAACATACAAGGTGACATGGCAGAAAGTTCTCTGAATCAAGGTGTTTCGTAAAGCAAGATGAACAGGTAGCATCTCTCAAGAGGAGACACATGTGTATCCAAAGTGATGAAGGGTATCAGCCCTAACCAGAGCTTCTGGAGATTGAGTCACTGAACTGAGGGCTGTTGAGGACTGTGAAAAGCAAAGTCTCTGGGCAGGAATGTGGTGGAGGCACATTGGATTATGGAAAGGGGGAAAGAAATCCAATGTGCCTTCTCCATAGCGTGCAAGAGGTTTTGTGTATTCATTATAACCATGTGCACATATATATATGTTCTATTATATATGTATTATCTCTATATAGCCATGAATATAATTTAAAAATTTGAAATGACAATGCATTTCATCATTTAGCAAGATCATGTGACTTGTACTGGCTCTTATATTTTATTCTCATTTTTATTAGTATACTGATATTAGTTTTAAAGATGCCTTATTTATTCTTGTTTTCTATTGAGTATTTATTCTAGACTACTTCCCCTTTTTCAGAAATTTCTTCTTAAAAATTGTATGCAAACCTACATGATGCCAAAGTTTACTTATTATGACCTTTGATTAGTCATTAGGCTAAAAGAATGAATTTGATCCCTTTGAGATATGCTCAACATTGACTGTTGATTGATTTAGTATACTAAGATATTTTGAAAGCCCAGAAATATACTATGCAGCTATTCATAGGGATCAGTTCAATCTTTATTTTACTACATGGATGATTTCTATATAATGTTACAATTTGTATTTTAAAATATGAGGATTTATATGCATGGCATTATTTTCTGTCTAGCTATATATACTTCAGAAAGTTCATGAAGGTGAATACAAGACTATTTCCACCGTTGATCTTTACAAAGCAGGCTTATATCCTGAATAAAGTTTCACATAAACTTTTACTTATTTTATTTGTTTTAATAAAACAAATATAGTATTTGTAGAGATAAAACTAGAGTATTTGCATTTGCAAAATGTAAGATATAATTAATTTGCACATTTTTGCTCATTTACCCAGCAAATTTTAGTAGAAATATCTGATCTGGGCAGATATCTTTGGATCTTCCAAAGGAGCAATGCCACTCCATTATGAAATGGTAAATGAAGTTACCCACCAAGAGTTGATGAAAAGCTAAAAACTCCATACCATCTTTCTATATAAAAATATAACTTTCTTGTTCTTGATTTTAGTGGAATCACTTTGAGTTTCTCTCCATGTAATTTGCTGTTGGCTGTTGACTTACTGTATATTGCCCTTAATATGTTTAGGTATGCTCCTTGTATCCCTGATCTCTGCAAGACCTTTATCATGAAGGGGTGTTGAGTTTGTCAAAGGCTTTTTCAGCATCTAATGAGATGATCATGTGGTTTTTTCTTTCAGTTTGTATATATGGTGGATTACTTTGGGGGATTCTCATATGTTGAGCCATCCCTGCCTTTCTGGGATGAAGCCTACTTGATCATGGTAGGTGATTTTTCGATGTGTTCTTAGATTTGGGTTGCCAGTATTTTATTGAGTATTTTTTTAATCAATGTTTATGAGGGAGATTAGTCCGTAATGCTCTTTCTTTGTTGAGTCTTTGTGTGGTTTAGGCATCAGGGTAACTGTAGCCTCATAAAAAGAATTTGGCAATATTCTTTCTGTTTCTATTGTGTGGAACAATTTGAGGAGTATTGGTATTAGCTCTTCTTTGAAATTCTGGCAGAATTCTGCACTGAATCATCTGGCCCTGTTTTTTTTTTTTTTTTTTTTGTGAGACTTTTAACAACTGCTCCTATTTCCTTAGGGGTTATAGGTCTATTTAAATTGTTTATCTGATCTTGATTTAATTTTAGTATGTAGTACCTCTCCATAAAATTGTCCATTTCTTTTAGATTTTCCAATTTTGTGGAGTACAGGTTTTTGAAGTATGACCTACTGATTCTCTGGATTTCCTCAGTGTCTGTTGTTATGTCCCCCTTTTCATTTCTAATTTTGTTAGTAGCTTTGTAAGGTTCCTATCAGTGAGATCAAGACCTGTCCCAGGTGCTTAGCTGGCTTTTGGGTACCTGTTCCCCATGCTGGATTACCTAGCCCAGCCTTTTTGCAAAGGGAGGAGCTAGGTCCTGCCTCAACTTGATGTGCCATACTTTGTCCAAGCCCACAGGAGGCCTGCCCCTTTCTGAGTGGAGACAGAGAAGTAGATGGGGAGGTGGGTAGATGGGAGTCGGGAGGAGGAAATAGGAGGAGAGGAGGGAGGGAAAACTGTGGTCTGTATGTAAAATAAATAAAAAAGATAATAAAATAAAAAAATATGACTTTCTCCCTCAGATACTCCAATATTGAAATGACCCAGGTTATGTATTGGGTAAAGGCAAAGTGTACCTTAAATTAGGGTTTTAAATTATGGTGAGATCCACCAAACTGTGAAAGTGCACAGCTGTGTAGTGTTCCTGTTGTACAGGTCGAAGAAATGAAACTTAGTCAAACCGAATGTGTGCTAATGCTTTTAAATGATGTCATCTGTACAACACCCTCAGTTTATCTCATTGGGAAACAGACACGGGAAGCTATGTAGACAACTTTTGGGGTAGAGATGATATTTTGATGATACAAAGGAGATATGCAAAAGGGGAGCTGAGCTTTGGGTTTAAAGACTGTGGGCTGGAGACTAGTCAGCAGCCTTTCTCCTCAATGAATCCTGAGCTGCCAGATGTACAAAGCCATATGGCTCTTACCTGTGGGATACTCTCTAGGCTCCTATACTGTACAGTGTGGGGACCCAGGACAGCACCACCTCAGAGTACTCAGCATCTCAAAGGGATGTGAAGATGTTCCTCTAGCCAAATGGCATGAATTGACTGATCAAAATTCATAACAAATCCATGTGGCATCATGTAATTTTGCATGTGATTTTGAAGAAGAAATTTCTGAAAGAAAGAAGCAGGCCAGAATAAACGACCTAGAAGTCAAGAAATAAGGGAATAAATAGAACTCTTAACAAAACATTTCCATCAAATAGGTGTGAACCATATCCAACCCACACATAATTCTGAGAGTCACTTGTATCTTTTCTTTGTTTCTTTTCTTCTTTTCTTTTTTTGTTTTTTGAGACAAGGTTTCTCTGTGTAGACCTGGCTGTACTGGAACTCACTCTGTAGACCTCAAACTCACAGAGATGCACCTGCCTCTGTTTCCCTATGCAGTTGCAGGGATTAAAGGTGTGTGCCACCACACCCAGCTTACTTATACCTTTTCATCATTTCCTAATTGCTAGGTCTCAAGGAAGGGCATCTATGAATACACAATGTCACTCATCATGTCAGCTGTGAGGCCAAGGAAGCTCTGATGTAGAACTCTGTGTACGCTGAGAAAAATCTGTTTTTCTTCACTACTGGGGCAGTTTGCATTTGGATTTTGTGGTGTAAAAAAAAATTTTGTTCTTGAAAAAAATCCTGGGTAAAGACTTAATAAACAGAACTCTGAAATGAAGAGTTCCCCAAATGCACCCTCTAGCTGAACATTATGAAAAGATTCAGCAGACAGAACAAGAGAAAAGCCTCTATGGCTACATTTCTCCGCTCTTCCACAGCATGGCAAGCTGAGAGTGAGCAAAGGATGCACGGTCCATGAACTAGAACAGAACAACATCATTAACAAGGTTCCTCATTACCACTGAAACTGTGATTCTGAATGGAGAACTCTTTGAATTTGAGGCACACACGTTTTTATGTGTAGGAGATGAGAAAACCTAGTATGCAAAAACTGGTATTTGTGAATAACTACTGACTACTTCAGAGACCAAGAATTGAAGGAAGAATTGAAGTCTTTGAGATCAGAGACCCAAATAGTCACCATGGTTTTATGAACACTTTTTCATCGCGTGTGCCCTTCTTTTATTTGGTGTGTGTGTGGGGGGGGTGATGTTTAAATTTAAGTAAAAAGCATAGTTTATGCATATTTCTAATCATGCTTTCCTAATAAAAAACACATGTGTATTTACTTAGGTGTGCACACACGCACCATATGTGTGCAGGTGCTCGAGGAGGCCAGAAGAGGACATTGGATCCCCTAGAGCTGGAGTTACAGTTGGTTGTGAGCTGCCCTTCCATTGTGGGTGCTGGGAACTGAACCAGTGTTTACTGGAAGTGTAACAAGTGTTCATAACCACTGAGCCATCTCCTCAGACTCTTAATTTGACTTTAGAACTTGTGTTTAGAAAGAACTTTAAAGAGAGATAAGCATTCCCTCCTAGAAGAAAATGCAGAGTTTTAAAAATTTAGGCAATTTTTGCCAGGCTAAAATTTTGACAAAGGAAAAACTGCATATCTTTAAAAAGGAAAATGGAGACATAAAGTGTTTAACACTAACCCAAAAGCAACTTGTTGCCACTATATCCAACTCAGAGCTCTGGAGCCACTAAGGATGGGTTTGGGGACAGAAACCCGTGTGTTGATTTTGCAGAGCTTTGTACTCATGGGAAATTCCTTCTCAACAGTTACTTTCATGCCTAGCTGGATCTTATGCAATCTATTTTTAAAAACAAATATTCTAAAGCCTGAGAACTGTCAGATCACCAATTCTCTCTTTTCTACACACTGGTGCTGTGATGTTGTGTCTCTCAGAGATGTCTTAGCTCCTCTAACTGGAGAATGGGGGTAAGAAACAGACCCTACCCCATGGTGCAGTTATAAGGTTTACATGGGTTAACTCTCACAAAGCAGCATTCCTTAAACACTGTGATTGTTACTATAGATATCCCTAGTTGAAGAATAACTTCTGGGTCAGTAATCATACAGAACATGTTAAGTGCTCAGTCCTTCCTCTGCTGAAACAAACAGAGATTGTGGCCCTGATGGATACCAGGTTCCCTGGGAGATGAGGCCTCTGCCCTCTGTGCACCATGACAGGTGTGTTGAGGTGGCAGTTCTGAAGATGTGCAGGGAAGCAGTGAACAGAGGGAAGGGAAGGAAGGTAGGTTCAGGACCAGAAAAATCTATGACTTCTGGGATCTCAGTGAGTTTTTAGCAAGGAGAAGCTGAAAGGTCTTTGGACCCTTAGACAGATCACATCTGGTGTATAGGGTTGTTGATTCTCTTCTCTGCCACAATCATGACAAAACCAAGAGTAATGTTGGGGTGTGGATAGAGAGGTGAAGAGGAACAGAGGCAGTATGGCCATAATGGGGTAGGCAGTGGACCCTCATAGTAAGCAGACTGAATGCCAGGAGGCCAGCCATCAAGGGTGGCCAAAGATGCCAAAGATGTCATTCACTTTTAATTTCTTTCTCCCCAGCTGCAAAACCCCTCCTGTAGCAAATAGATCACTTTTACTTACAGTGGTGTGGTTTGTAGGGTTCTCTTCAAACATACCCTTGGTCTTAAAAGAAACTTCAAGGAGAAGAGGAGAAAATCTGTCATAATCTCCTCTTGAAAGGGACCTCATTAAGAGGCAAGCCCAGGTTCGCAATTCTCCTGACCTCAGCAAGAGATTTGCTGCTGCAAGCCTCAGCTGTTCTCATCTCTTTAAAACCGCTCGCTGTCTTCACGCCTGGACACTGACAGAGGGAACATAGACACATGGCATTGCAGCTTGCACATTGTCACCAGAGAACTAAAGAATTAGCTGCATTTTTATCAACAGCCAAACTAATGACTCTTGAATGTTTATTCATTTGTTTTCACTATTCTTGTGGGATCTATTTATAGTGTTATCTTGGGATTGGCTGAGGTCAGGATTTCTGTAAATCAGTAAAATCAGTTACACAATACACCACACATACATACACACACACACACACACACACACACACCCCTTAAAATTGGATATATGCAATGGATCTCACAACATATACTTTATTAATTCTTAACTTTCTTCCTTCCTCATTGTTTCCTGTTGATTGGAAGTAAGGCCTGTGGAAGCCTTAGACTTTCACTGTTAGAAGCTACATGAACCCTGTTCACAGAGAAATAGGATCATCCCAGTGGAGAAGATCATATTGGAAAATAATCACTCCATGTTGCTCAAATTTTAAATATTTTTTTATATATTATATTTTCTTTTTTACTTTCTTCCAGATCTCTTAAATTTCTACATTTCTATTTCCACAATCTGAACTAGGTTCTACCATTAAGAATGAGTCTTTCTTTCTCTGTCACTTATTTAATGAATTCAATAATTTTTAAATACTTCTAATTCCTTCTTTTTGAATCCTTGTTCTTAATTTGCATTCTTACTTCTTGAACTACACAAGGGGCATCAAGAGGAGACTAACAGGAATTATTTCTCTCTAGGAGTCATCTGTGAGACTGGCAGCTTCTCCTTCCACTATCTTGTTTTGGTCCTGGATACAACTCTCTTTTTCTTCATGTACCATTCTCAGGTAGTTCCTAGTTTTGAAATTCTTGTATATTGTTTCAAATCAGTTTTACCTTGTCTTTACCATTTAACTTAAACACAGTACCAATTTTTCAAAGCACCTCTACAGCCTTCCTTAATAATCCTAACTCAGAGCTCTCTCCTCAGACCAAAGCCTGTGGAGTTGGTGTGCTTCAGGGTTTTGTTTAAGCTATTCCCTATTTTCAGTGGTTTTTTTTTTCCTGTTACTTTCTTCTACAAGTAAAAGCATTTGATAAGAGGACACACACTCACTAATATGTAGATACAGTCAAGGAGATTTTATTCTTGTTATTTCAGGTAGTAATGACTAGCACAGTTGTATTTCTATTGTTGAGGACAATATAATTTAGTGACACTTAGCACAGCTTCCTGTGGATATGAGATCTACTTTTCATTTCAATCTTTGACATGATCAGAGCATTTAGAGTTAATGGAAGAAGTTTTAGACTTTGTGGTTCTTAAGGTTTTGATTAATATTTTATATTTTAGAAGAATAAATATTACAAAACACAAACAACTCTATTAATTGTGACAAAGTTTTATAAGTGGAGGTCAGTCTTGAAATAAAAATATTTGCTGACTATCATTAATTACTAGACCTAGAGCTAGGTTTCAATTTGTTTTTAGCTTTGGTTATCTCTGACCCAAAAACCATTTCTTTGTAGGCCTCTAGTCATTTCCACTTTTCTCCCCTTTTTTTGAAGTACATTTACCACAGTGAATTTCAGTGAGATATTTAAAGACACTAAAACAATATAAACAACAATAGGGACTCTGAAATGCTCAGGGCTGCCTTTGCTACTTACACTTCTGTCTTGATTTACCTTTTTAATCTGATGAAGTTATGGTAAGATGTTCTCTACCACAGCACAGCAGTAAGTAAACATGACAGGAAACATGAAGTTGGCAGTCCAACTGAGGGCTTTCAGTGATAGCTGCCCATGTCATGGGGGGCAATGAAAGAGAGTATGCTTTGACCAGAGGCTTTCAAATGCCTGCCCTCCATAATCTATTTCCATCATGTAGCTCAATTCCTAAAATTTCTACAGTAATGCCATTAGCTAGGGAACAAGTATTCAAAACACAAGCCTATGGAACATTTCAGAATGAAGCCATAGCTGTGGCTAGAGTATTCTCCGAACGTGGTTGCCAGGGCTTATCTGTTATATGTGGATGGATATCAAGGACTTCCTACACCATCAACCTTCTCCAAAATTTACCTATCCACAGCTGGGATTGGTAATGAGGCCACAGAGTAGCCCTGCTTTGCTGCTGTGTTGGGTTGTTGGCGCTGGTTCTATATAATCCCTGCCTGTCAGGTTTGTCACAGAACAGGAAAGTTCAGGCAGTTTCCTTTAAGGATAATCCAGGGCACAACCTACAGAAGACTGTAACTCTTTGCTCATAGGCTACTCTTAGCAGGAGAGCTATGCTCCTTTTTATTTTTTCTTAAATCTCAGCTCTCATTTAGCATACTCTTCCACTTACCTGCATTTAGGGAACACAGCCTTAAGTTTTAATAGCCTCTCAACGTACACATCAGAGAATTCTGGAAGGCATTGCAGCAGTTACTTTTTTATTGCTGTGACCAAATATCCTACAGAATATGTAAAGGTCAGTGTGTCAGGACAGGGGTGGTGTAGGAGGGCTTCACACGGAGCTAGGAATCAGTGAGTGGACAGGAACCAACAACAGATACAACCTTCAAAATGCATCTTCAGTGACCTACCATGCATCATGCATCATGTGGCCATATCAAGGGATCAACCCATTGTTAGGGTTAGACCCTTATAATCTAATTGTTGATAGAAATGCCACCCTCTGACACCTCCAGAGGTATGCTTCATTAGTGTTCTAGGCATCTTTCTATCTGGTCAAGTTGACACTCAAAATTAACCATCACAACTATAGCAAAATACCTAGATTCTAGTACTTAGAAATGAACATCATGATTGATACTTGATATCCCTGACCCCTCCAAACACAGACTTAATAGTACAGTCAGACAAAAGAAATGCAATCCTATAATACTCTAGGAAAACATTTTTACTTTGTGGTACATATTTTCCACATTTGGAAATAGATTAGGCAACTCAGCAAAATATAACTGGATCACACATGTATTTAGCTAATTGAATTCCAGATATATCTGTGAAATTCCAGAAATATCAAATGTTCAGCATTAAATGATAGTTTGATTTTTTAAAAGAACAGTTTGATAATCATACTATTTTGAACCTACATATGTGTATAAATATAGCAGAAAATGATTATTTACTCCAACTAAAAATTCTAATCCCTTATCCATTTTAAACTCTGAGTAAATTTTTAAAGAAATGCCCTCGATTTAAATTTTCTTTTATTAAATTAGAAATTATGGTCATTACAGTTTTAAACATTGTGTTTATCTTTCTGTTGTTGTTGTTATTTTTTAGACTAGGTCTCACCTTGTAGCCCAGGCTGGTCTCAAATAGTGCTGTTCTCAGCCTCCCCAATTATAAGTGTGAGCTTCCATGCTCATCTGTCTCTGTGACTTAGCTATTTTTAAAGATTTTAAAATACACATGTGTCTGTGTCTGTGCCCCTGAATTCAGGTGCCCGTGAAGGCCAAAGAAGAACGCTGTGGTGCTTGAGCTGGAGTTTCAGGCAACTGTGTGCTGCCTGACTTGGGTGCTGGACCTGAACTCTGGTCTTCGGCAAGAGCGGTGTGTTTTTAAGCACCAAGCACTTTTAACAACAGAGCCGTCCCTCCAGCTGCATTGTGCCTTGTCTTGAGACTGTTGATTCTGTCTCTACCACTGACGGGCAAGAACCTTTCCTCACTTACATGTCCTGTTTCTTTTCAAGATTTAATAAGACTTCTTTGATCCAACAGCTAGATGAACCACTGGTCTGCACTCTGGCCATTTATTTTCCTACTGATCCTCTACTGATTTTCTGAGGTGGTTAGGCAGCAGTCCGAGAAATGTCTCTCTCTGAGCCACAGGAAAGGGGTTTTAAGCTATGATGGAGCCGTGCCAAGTACTTAATTTCATTTTCTTTGACGGTAAGTGATTTAGGGAGAGGGACTGTCATTTCATTCACTTAGGAAATGTAATAAAAGGAAACCTGTGCCGAGAGAGAGTTTTTCTGGGAAACAGTTTCCTTTCTGAAAGAGGAGAAAGTCAAGGAGGGGGAAAGAACGTGCTTTTGGTTCTTTGTCATTTTTAATATATCACATATATGAAAAATTATTTTATGCCAAAGTCTAATTTTTATTAGTCTTTTGAGAATTTCTTACAATTCATTTTGATCATATTTAACCCCCACTCTCTATTCCTCCCGTATTCATCCCCCTTCTCTACTCAACTAAATTTGTGTATACTATTCTTTTTTAACCCACCAAATACAGTTTGTACTTCTCATATATGCATGGATGTGTGGCCTTAACTGTTGGGTGATCAATCCACTATGGGCTGCATTCTTAAAGAAAACTGACTGTTCCTCTCCCAGCAACGATCTGTACAAAAGAAGACGATATTCTGGGTATCGTCTTGGGCTTGAACATCAGAAAACTCACAGAGACAGAAGGTTGGAGCCAAAGTGCCCATTCTGACTTGAGCTGGAGGAAAAGGAGACCTAGGTGTTCTCCCAGTCCCTGGACTGTGAGGGATGCAGGTACACTGGCAACTTCTCCACCCCACGGCTTTACACTGAGCTCTCTAAACTAGCCCCTTCCCCAGAGACATACCTGTGGTCCAGGAAGCAAAGCACAAAGCATTTTCCTACCATTCTAGGCCTTCCTTAACAGTGGCATGACATTGTCCCCTTTCCTGCTGGTGTAGCTCTCCTCCCCCAACTCCATCTCTGTAAAGGCTGAGCTCTCATGGGTGACAAATGTGCCCCCCCTCCATGGAGCTTGTTAAGGAAGCAATCACTGGGCTGTGTTCTCCCTTGAGAGACTGCAAACTTGGCTTGGTGAATAGTCTAATTGAGACATCAATTATCAAAAGTTTCCATTTCACATATATTTATTTCTATTCAATGATCAAAATGATTGGCTCTATTTCTTGCTTGGTGGCTTCCTCTTTCCCTTTGGTTTGAGACCACTCCCAGTTTGTCCCATTTTAAAAGCATCTTCTCTGCCTTCTTCCCCAGATGTATATAGGGAGCTTTGGGTTATATGGTTTAATTTGTCTATTCTAAGCATTTCAATGTTAGATCACAGTTATATGACAAAGAACATGTTAAAACCCAGCAACAACATCTGAGACCATTTTAAATTTATGATTGTTCACCATCAGTTGAGCCCATATTAATAGAAGATTGAGGCCAAGGAGATGGCTCAGCAGATAAAGGCACTTTGTGCCAAGCCTGATGACTTAAGTTCAGTCCCTAGACCAAAATGGCAGAAGAAGAGAGCTGACTACCAAAAGTTGTCTTCTAGCTTCATGAGTATGCTATGGCATGCGAACCTGCACACACACACACACACACACACACACACACACACACACACACACACAAATAGATGTAATAAAAAATTAAAAAGTAAATAATGCTAGGACAAACTTTATAAAGGTATATTTGAAGTTCAGTATGTATCATCTATCTGGTTATCTATCTATCTATCTATCTATCTATCTATCTATCTATCTATCTATCTATCTATCTATCTACTATTTATCCATCTATCTACTACCTATATCCATCCATCTATCTACTACTATCTACTATCTACCTACCCATCCATCTATCTACTATCATCTATATATCTATCTATCCATCAATCTACTATCTACCCATCCATCTATATATCTACTATCTATTCATCCATCTTTCTACTATCTATCTACTATCTATATCTATCTATCTATCTATCTATCTATCTATCTATCTATCTATCTATCTATCTATCTATGACAAATAGATATGATTTTCAAGACTGAGACGTTGGAGACATGGAGAGTTCTTCATGCTCTACTCTTGTCCTTAGAGTCAGTCCAAAAGCTGGAGAAGACCTATGTCTCAGCTCCAAGAGCATCAGGCAGAAATACTGAAACCTCTTCTGCCATAGTCTCACTGTGGAAGGACTGGAAGAAGCTCACTCATCTTGTGGGGGACAGTCTGGTTTATGCAGTCTAGTAGTTCGATTATTAATCTCACAGGGACACATGTTCACAAGGATTCTCTAGCACCACTTTGCCCAGTCAAACTGATATGTAAAATTACTCTTCACATCTGAAAACCCACTGGCTGTGAATAGACATGTTTATTTTCAGTGTTTAAATCCTTTGCCATGAACTCTATATCTGCTCTGTGAAGGCGTCACAGAATCTGGATTGCTGTGTTTTTGTACTAAGTTCTAAAATCAGAAGTTGGAACGCTTTTAAATTGTTTACTTTCAAGGTATTTTAGCTCTTCTTGTTTGGTTACATGTCCATATTAATTTAAATGGCATGTAAATACAAAGCTGCTTAGTCTGGTGTGGTGGTGGTGGTGGTGGTGGTGGTGGTGGTGGTGGTGGTGGTGGTGTGTGTGTGTGTGTGTAAAAATAATTAAAGAAAAAGAAGCCAAAGGCTATGAGTTTGAGAGAAAGAGAGCAAGTGGAGTTACATAGGAGGGGTTGGAAGGAGGAATAGGATATTATGTGATTATATTTTAATTAAAAAAACAAACAAACAAAAACCTCACTGGAGCTAGAGTGATTGCTCAGTGGTTAAGAGTGCTGACTGTTCTTCCAGGGGTCCTGAGTTCAATTCCCAGCAACACATGGTGGCTCACAACCATCTTCTAGCATGCAGGTATACATGCAGAGCACTCATACACAAAACATAAATAAATAAAATTAAAAAACCCTCATTGTATCTGATTCTGTGAAAAAAAAAAAGAGAGACTTTCAGGGGAAAGATGCTCAGTCTTTCAATAAAATCTCACAGTGTTAATTTTTCAACAACAGCAAGTCTTCCAGCTTGTCAGCATGGGCTATCTTTACAACCATTCATGTAGATCATCTTTTATTTCCTTCAATGATATTTTGTTATTTATGGTGTGTGTCTTGAACTTCACTCTTTTTCATACTATTATAAAAGAAATACTTTATATCTGCACATTCTACATTGCTAATATTAAGATATATAGTTAATTTTGTGTTTTGTTCTTTTATCTCACACTCACTCATAGCTGTAATTGTGTTTGTAATTGTTAAGATATTCTCTAGCATCATGGTGGTGACTTACACCTTTAATCCCAGCACTTGGGAGGCAGGGGCAGGTGGGTCTTGATGAGTTCCAGGCCAGCCTGGTCTACAGAGTGAGTTCCAGGACAGTCAGGGCTACACAGAGAAACCCTGTCTCCAAAAAAAAAAAAAAGTATCGATTATCCACTTTCCAACTTTGATGTCTTTTACTTTTTGTTCTTGTCTAATTACCTTAGCTATACATTTATGACACAGTATTGGAGCAAGGTAGAGGGGATAAACATATGTGTATATTCCTATTTTAAAATTTATTCATTTATTTTGGTAAAATGTATTTATTTTAATGTTTTAAATTAAAATAGAATTACATCACTTTCCCTCCTCTCTCTTTCCTGCTTCCTGGCCTTCCCAGCTACCCTCCCATGAGTCCTTCCTTGTCTTTCTCTTTGATTGTTATTGTTACATGGGGAGATTGGGTGAATTAGCCTCTCTCAGGGATGAAGCCCTTATGGTTGTCCAATGCAGAGTGGTCAGCCCTGAATCTTTGTTACATTTTTTTATTGGAAAGCATTTTGTTTATTAGTGATGGTGTTAACTATGGGCTGCTCACCACTTACGTTTCAAAGACAGCTGGTTACCTTCTGTTCTACTTAGTTGAAAGTTTTTATCAGTGGGATTTTGTCTAATGATTTTACTTGATATATTGAAATAATCACACATATTTTGTCCTTTGTATTTTAATTTGGACTACTACATAAATTGACATTTGGATCCTAAATCAGCATCAGATTTTTGGCTTACTTACCATTTAGTTATAATGTAAAAGTTATCTTTTCTTGTGATATCTTCTCACTTTCATTTTGAAATGAGTGTAATGTTGACCTCATAAAATAAGCTGGGAAATGTTTTGGCCTTTTTAAAAATGCATTTTGGGAGTCTATAAGGAATTTTGTGTTTTCTCTCTTAAATAATTGAGACTTTTCACCAGTGAAGCCATACAGTTCTAGAATTTTCTTTCTTTCTTTTTTTTGTATTTTATAATTTAATTTAATTTTACGTATCAGCCACAGATTCCTTGTTCTCCCCCCTCCTGCCCCCCCCCCCACCTTCCCCCCAGCTCACCCCCACCATTCCCATCTCCTCCAGGGCAAAGACTTCCCTGAGGATTGAGTTCAACCTGGTAGATTCAGTCCAGGCAGGTCCAGTCCCCTCCTCCCAGACTGAGCCAAGTGTCCCTGTATAAGCCCCAGGTTTCAAATAGCCAACTCATGCACTGAGGACAGGACCCAGTCCCACTGCCTGGATGCAAGACTGAATGAACATTATAATTCAGTCTTTTTGATTGTTATGGAATGTCAAAATCTGCCTGTGCTGGCTTTCATACTTTATATATTTACAAGGATTTGTGCCTTTCACCCAGGCCATCCAAACTTTTTAGTGCAGTTTCTCAGAATATTGCTGGTGATCGATCGTTCATTTCTCTTAGGGATGTGTATGCTGCCTCTTTATTTCCTTCTTTGAGCAAGACGAGTCTTTCTTGATGTTTCTTATGTCTCAGTCTTGCCTACCTATCAACAGATTCCTCCCTCTAAAGATCAATCAATTGAACTATGCCTATTGATTTCTTTTATGAATTATGCATACTTGCCTGAACATCATCAAATCTGCACACTCTATTATCTCTTTCCCTGCTTCATTAATTAATTATCTTAAGAAACATTCTGTATGTATGTATATATGGTTAATTTATTGGAATTATTTTTTTTGTTTGCAAGATTTAGCTCTTTGTTAAACAAGCAGGAGATGTCAGATCACTTGCATGTGTACCTAAGCTCGTAATGGGTGTGCATTAATTGTGTCAATTAGTAAGTTCAAATTCAGTCACTAATTTTTATATAATAACTACAGTGAATAAGGATGAATGACAGCCAGATTAACACCATTAATGGTGTGAAGAAACTAAGAGGAAAGATTCACAAGCATATCTACAAAGAATTCAGTGTTAACCTACAGCCAGCATTATACCACAAAGGAAGAAACGTTACAAACTCCCAGTAAAGTTAGGAACAAGACAAATACGTTCATTTTCTCAGTATTGTTCAGTATAATGCTTGAAGTCTTAGCTAGAGAAATAAGACAAGTGAAGCGAGAAAGTTTTTTGGGGGGTGTGTGGTTTTATATTGTTTCTGTGGTTTTGGGGGGTGTTTGATGTTTGGGTTTTTGTTTGTTTGTTGTTGGGTGGGTTGGGAGAGGGAGAAGATCTGGAAGGACTTAAGGGAGGGGAAGAATATGATCATATATTTAAATTTAAGAGGTGTTTGAAATAATTAAAATATAATAATAATAATAATAATAATAATAATAAAGACTAAGAATCAATCTACCATATGACCCAGCTGTAGACTTGTGGGTATTTACCTGAAAGACTCTAAGTCAGCATATCAAAAAGATCCTTGCACATCAGTGTTTATTGCAGCACTATTCATGACGGCAGGGTTATAGAACTATGGAAGGGATAGTGTATATGAACAATGAGTTTTAATTCAGTTATAAAGAAGGTAATTTTGCCATTTGTAGGAAACTATCTGGAATTGGAATCAAATTAAATAAAATAATCCAGACTTGGACAGACAAATATTACATGTTTTCTGTCATTTGTGGCTATGGATTTTATATATATATATATATATATATATATATATATATATATATATACACACAATAACTTTTAATATGATATTACAATAGAAATGAAATTGGGAGAGAAGAGGAAATTAATGAGATGGGGCAGAAGTCTGAAAGGAGATGTTAGTTAGAAGACTATGGGGGAACATAGGCATTGTATATTATATACTTATATGAAAATGTCTTTATGAAACCCAGTACTGTATTCAGCATGTCTATGTCAATTGCAGAACAAGGACCCACATTATTTGAGATCATTCTTTTCTATCCACTGTAAGTAATTATAAAACTGAAGGAAATGTACAAATCACTGTTCAGTTGTGAGAAAGACCCAGTGCTATGTCCTTGTGAAAAAAAATATGAGATGAGCCTCACATTGGAACAAGCTTTCTCTCTAGATATATTTTATTCAAACAGCAGTCAGAAGGAGACATTTAGGGGAAAGCAGTAAGCTCCCTGAGCATAATAAAAAAGCAGTTATGATTTAAGACCAGTGGGGAAGTTGGGACGTGGGAGTAAGGTGATGAAGACGATTATGTACAAGAGGAGCCTCTAAAGTTTGCACCAGTCTTTCCCTCTGGTCTATACAGATTTTGGAGTTGCCAAGGCTCCTGAAGAGACAGCCAACAACAGTGTTTGTGGTGCTGGCATCTGAGTGGTTCTCAGTGAGGCTGACGTGATTGTAGAACTTCAATGTGCTGGGAGAACTGGAATTACAATCATGTTACATGTTGGATGGGGAAATTTAGTATGAACACATCCCACAAATAAAATCCACATGCTACATATATGAGCAATCTGCTTCAATTATAATTTCTTGCAAGTATGAAAATAAAACTTCACCTATCTGAAACATTAAAATAGAAAACCTCTACAATTTCACATTCAAATTCAAAAATGTGAAATTGTAAAAAGACTCTGGCCCATAATCAAGAATGAAAAGAGTCAGCCTGAGATTAAATGTCCTAAAATAGTAAGACTCCAAACAAAAACTTCAACACAGCCATGACTGATATGGTAAGTAAAATGGATGGAAAAATAGAAGATTTGGAAAACAGATGTAATATTCTGATAAGGCCTTAATGACTATAAAATAATTAAATGGTTCTATAAGGCAGAAATGCATAAAATTTGAATTTAATAAACATTGGTTGATTATTATAAGGCAGACCACAGTCTTCAGGAAGTAAGACTACTAAGTAAAAAACTACCAATAAAAGTTCCAAATAAAAGAGTAAGAGAAAAATAATGTGGGATGATTATGAAGAACCGATGGTTTGTGTATAAAAGTCTAACAAATATCTCTTCTCCTTTTTCTTTTATGTCTTCAAACTTCTTTGTTTAATCTTAAATATCATTTAAAATAATATTCCTACTGTCAGATAATTCTTTTATCGAATAATTTTACTGTTTTCTGAATTCCTTAGTTATAATCAAATATGAGGTATATTTCTTGTTCTTCATTCCTGGTACCTAAGGATGGAGAGCCTTGTCTTATGAATAATCTTTGATTCTGATTTCACTATTTATATATAATCAGACAAAGGTATCTGTCATCTTTGCAACCAGTGATTGTTGAAAACTAGTAAAGACCCAAAGAGAAAAGTACAATCTTCTGTTGACATAGCTTGTTTTCCTTTAAAAATATCCTGCACTTACAATGACATTCATTTACTTTAATTTTTAACCTAACATTTTATCTTTAAGAAGGTACTTTGCCTTGACATGGTTTTCACTGGCATATCATAGAAGTACCATTCCCACACATGTGTAACAAGGAAAAGAACAGGTAGTCAGGGAAGCAGAATGGATTCTTCCAACCTCTGCTTATTCCTGTAGATGAAGGTAGGATCTCAGATCCAAGTGACTATGGAATGAAGCTACATTACTATTACTCTTGTTCATAAATAAGTCCCATGCTACAAAGTTCAATTTGGAATAATTTAATCAGATTCACAGGTAAAAAGAGTCAATTCTACACTCCATTGTTCAGTTGTTCATAGTCAAGTATAACCTAAAAGGACCTTGCCTCTCATCACCTAGCATTTCTATTGCCTTTGGTCTGTGAATCTCTTTTGACCCCTGGACATGAGTCTCAGACTAGTTGATTGCCATGATGGCAATGTATATGTTACTTCCAGTGTAAGATAATTAATACCCAATTGAGTGAGGCATACCTTTGGTCAATGGATGACAACAACCAGCAATTAAATTATTCTCTCTAGCTGTGTCTAGGTGGACTGTCCTACATGAAATATTTGACAAGATCTCCCAAAGACAATTACATGCAAGAAGCAATCTATTATTTTTCACACTAAGTGGGGTTACTGTTTTTTATTTATTTAAATTTATTTTCATTTTACATACCAACCACAATTCTCCCTCCCTCCCCTTCTCCTATTCTCCCCCCTCCCCCCTCCCCTCCATCCACTCCTCGTGGGGGTAAGGCCTCCTTTGGGGAATCAACACAGGCTGGCATACCAATTGGGGCAGGGCCAAGCCCCTCCCTGCTGCATCAAGGCTGCACAAGGCATTCCACGATAGGGAATTGACTCTAAAAAGCCAGTTCGTGTACCCAGGATAAGTCCTGGTCTCACTGCCAGGGGCCCTAAGTGGGGCTACTTTTAGTGCATCTCCCTTGAACTTTTTCTCCCCACTCTCTTGCCTTGCATCTGCTTTTCTTCATTTCTAATACCATTTTGTTATAGAAGCACTTACAACTGGCTTGATTTGGCTTAGAGAGGGAGATCTAGGCTAATAGATCCACCAAAGTTCTAAACACAACTACTAGAGAAAAGTCAGGCCACTTGGGAAGAGTGGAAAGTCTGTCCCTCAATTCCAGTGAAGTATAAGGGAAAGGAAGACATGGAAAAATGGGTGGCCAGGTGCATGTCCATGCTATGTTTCTCATGCTTTCAAATGACAGAGGATTTATACAAATAATGACACCAGAATTGAAAGCATAGGAAATATTTCCCTCCATTCCCTAGTTATATTTCTGGCAAGGGACCATCAGGAAGGGAAGCCACTTCACAATAAAGTCAGCAGGGCCACATGGGAATGCTTTTGGTTAGGAGGAGGTGCCTGGGACAGCTTTCCTAGCTCCCCACTGCCTCTGTATTTTCTGGAAGGAAATTAGACATGGGCTCCCAGGTGGCAGTGGTCAGGGCATATGCCAGAAAAGCAAGGCAGTGACTTCAAAGGAAATTGCTATAGTTGCAATTGGAATAGAAGAACCTTGTAGGTGAGGCCAGAGGTTCACCACCTCACGTAGATGGGGCTGACACAACAAAGGAGCAATTGATATTGACAAAGCGTAATCAAAGAACATACTTTTAGAGCTGCTTGCTCCAGGATAGATGACTAGACAGGTCCTAGAATGGGCTCAGAGATATCAAAGTTATCTTAAAATGTCCAACCCTCACCCAAATCAAATATATCTTCTAGGGAAATCAATACAGGTATCAGAATAAAGTTAGATTAAAAAGAGACTTAAAGCTAGGGGCATATCTCAGTGGTAGAGTGCCTGAAAGATGCAAGGGCCAGGTTTATTCTCCAAGCTTATTATATCAAACAAGGCTAAGATATTGCAACCTAAATGTTTAAAATCCTTTTACTCCCACATACAATTTAATAACTTAAACTTCATTTCCCCTGGCACTCCAGATTTTTGTTGTTGTTCATTAAGAAGATGAAATCAATCACAAAGGAATAAATGCATGCCTTATTCTTGTTTGTTCTGCCCAGAAGAAAGTTAGATAGGCTTATGAGCCGGTAATATATCTATGAAAATGAATACCAAAATAGCACCCTTATTAGACTGCAAAGCCAGCTGGGTAGAGGCAGTATTCAGCTCATTATTGCATTATCAATTCTTGCTCAGTTTGAGGCTATTTCAGCTCAAGAGTAAATGATAATAATTTCATAGCCAGACAGTCAGGCATTCATAGAAAAGAAGATCCAAGTCTAGGGCATTCATTACCCAATACTCCCTTAGCTGTATATCCAAAAACAGTGATTGCAGATCCCTTCTGAAAGATGTGTATCACAACATTTACACAACAGTGATTTATTACAGCTCACATTGTAGACAGTTCCAATATCTCCCCCACATAGAATCAATATGTTGTGATGTGTTCATAGAACACAATGTATATGAACAAACTATACCTCTACCTACTATGGACAAATCTGTCAAACAGAATAATGATTGAGAGAAGGTATATTAAAACAATGAACACTTTGAGGGCCTATATTCCATTTATATCAAGTCCAAGAAAGCACAACATTAAAACAGACTACCAGAAGTCAAGGTCATAGTTGCTCACTTAGTGAGAGAAGACAAGGCCCACTAGTTGGGAGAGGGTGTGGTGAAAATGTTTTATACCTCATCCTGAGAAGTGCTCACATGAATTATTGGCTTGTGATCTTTCAGTGAGATGAACTCATGATTTGTGCATCTTCAGCAAAATAAAAATCCTTCACTCTATTGGTTCTTTAGAGTTATTCAGCCACTGAAGAGTGCCCAATTTGCCTTCCTGTTTACCACTTCATTCCCATCGCACTCTATTTTCACATGTTCATCTTTAAGCAGACTCTAGCTTTTCTTGCCAGGATTGATGCAGCGTTTTGTTTTTTTATCACTATTGTATCAGTGGGTATATTTTTCAGGCTGGTTGCTACTGTGGCTCACAGGGTTGGTAGCTGGGTGAGACTGATGGTTACTTTTAGCCACATTAAAAGCCAGTTTACTGTCATGCTAGTGTGTGTTTGGGTTGTTTGTGCTCCTCCAATCTGCAAAGCTAGAGAAGATAAAACACAGGGAGGTTCTTCGAAAGTACAAGAAGGCTCTTGTAAGAAAATGGAAAGTATGCCTTTGAACAAATTTACGTGCCCTGGTCAATATTGAATGAAAGTAATTCTAAGGGTTTTGCAAAGTCTTTATTATTTAATGCTCCCGAGTGGTATGCTCCTTTATGAGCATCCTCTTCAGAGCACTTTTGACATCTTTGTTCCTCAAGCTATAGATTAGTGGGTTGAGCATAGGATTGAAAAGGCTATGGAATAGCAAGAGATATTTCTTCTGCTCATTGGAGTTCCCATGTTGAGGCCCAATGTACATAGCAATGGCTGTACCATAAAAGAGACCAACAACACAGAGATGGGAGGAACAGGTGGAGAAGGCTTTCTGGCGCCCCTGGCGTGACTGGATCTTCAGGATGGCACACAGAATATGAGCATAAGAGACCACAATTGAAGAAAATGGTCCCACAAGCACAGACACAGCCCCAGCCAAAACCATGATCTCATTGACGTGGGTGTCTGAACAGGCAAGTTTGAGAACAGCTATAATTTCACAGAAAAAGTGATTTACTTTTTGAGATCCACAGAAGGGCAATGGTAATAGTAATACTAAATGGACCAGGGCCAAGAGAACTCCTAAAATCCAGGAAGTCGCCACTAGGATAATACAAATTCTCCAGCTCATGATGGCAGTGTATCGGAGGGGGTGGCAGATGGCCACATACCGATCATAGGACATCACAACTAGGAGCAAACATTCTGTGTGTGCAAATGTCAAAAAGAGAAAAGTCTGCATCATGCATCCAGCAAATGAGATGGGCTTGGCTGGATCTAGAAGGTTCACCAGCATCTGGGGCACTGTGTTGCAGGCATAGGCAATGTCAACGATGGCCAGGTGGGACAGGAAGAAGTACATGGGCGTGTGGAGTCTGGAGTCCAGGCAGATAAGCCCCACGATGGTCCCATTCCCCAGCAGGGTGAAGGCATAGAACAGGGAGAAAAGGGCAAAGAGGAGCATCTGCATCCTTGGGCTGAGCGGAAATCCCAGGAGGATGAACTGTGTAACCGAGGTCTGATTTCCCATTTCCCTGTGAAAGAGACAAAGAACCTCACCAAGTTTCAACAGAGTGTGAATGTTCAAGGTAGGTTTTTAAACAGTGCACCTGTGAATATCACACTGAGTGCTTTTCAGAAAAATCCTCCACAATATTCTTGACCCGATACTCACTAACTAAAGATTTTTGTATGTTCCAAATGAATCAGAAGGAAATGTGCGTTCTATACACTAAATGCTAATATCATATTAAATTTTGAGCAAATACTACTTTCATGTTCAAAGCAATTTTCATCAAAATGTGTTCATAAGTTCCCATCATGGTGGTGGATGTATGGTTCAGTTGCATCAGACAGGTGGGTACATGTGTGCTGTGTATGGTCATTTTCATGTGGAATGAGGGTGAGGGGTGAGCATGTCAATGACAGAAGTATCAAATTTTCTTACAAATGCAAAGTATGTTATAATTTTGATCTTTACTGGCCTACATTTCAGTACTAATAAGACACAAACAATAACTTCACACTTGAATAACATAGAGAGATTGGAAGTTTGTTATAACTCTAGCTAAGTTTATGTTAGGGACCACTGTCTTTTCATTTTTGTCCCCACAGATGGTCACAGGGTCAGAACAGAGTTGTCTTTGCTTCTGTTACATTCTATGCTTCATTTTATACACATATATTTCCCTGTCCACACTCAGAAAATTCTTTTGTCTCTCCCACATCCTGTTTAAGAAACATCTGTATAATACATGCTCAAAATGAGTACATGTAAATGTATTTATTTTCCTGAATTCTAATACTGTTCAGTGTACTTGTCATATTGTCTTTTATTCTGGCCTATTCCATCCAGTTTCATCAGTAAAAATGCTATGTAAATAATTTAATGATATTTTTACGCTTTCAATAAAATGTTGATCTGAACCAAAGATTAGAGCTTAGGCCTTCACTGTAGATTCATATTTAAAGAATCTACTATGTATAGGTAAGGACAATGTAAATTAATTACTTTATGAGCCCAGTGGTATTTTCTTTTGCAGCTATTCAGTTGTTTAAAACCCTTCCAAAAGAGAGGGTTTTCTAAGCTTTGACCTGCAACTTTAGAACCGTTGTGGCAGCTTTCTTGTTTAAATCTATACCATTCTTTAGTCCAGAATTCATGTCAACCTCACATTTAAAATAAAAATATCAGAAAAACTCATAACTTAGTTCCTCTCAATATGTCTCAGTTATATTTTAATATTTGAAAGGTTTCATGACCAAGAGTGAATAAATTTTTGTTTTATCTTAAGTCAAATACAAGAAATTATAGAGAGATAGTATCATCTTAGTCCATGAAATGTATTTGTGACTATTGGAATCATCTCCCGCAAAGGTAATTGCTTTATTAGGATTGAAATTCATTCCAGTTGATCTTTTACATGAGAGATTCATTAACCATTTATTAAAGACAGATTCCTGTATCATTGGAGAAGATGAGAAATAGGATGCTAATTCAACTAGAGGATTCAGTTAATCCAATGTATAGAAAAGTGGTTATTTATTTCAATACAGTACTTCTCTAATATTTGGAAGCAATGAAGATAAACTATTACTTTCATGTTCAAAACAACTTTACCTAAAGTTTAGAATATGTTGTAAGTTACCTTCATTGTAAGATATTTCTGAAATTTCATATGATGAATACAGAGTCAAATAAAAAAGAACAACTAATAAACACTAATTTAAGTTAATTATTCACAAAAGCACACACTATAAAACCCATAGACA
>CABHPQ010172437.1:0-22962 GCA_902168405.1 Peromyscus aztecus
GTAACAGGGTAGATTGGGTGTATGTGGAAGCCAGAAAATGTCAAGTATCTTCCCCTGTTGGCTCTGAGCCTTATTTATTGAACCTTATTATTATTATCAGTATCTTTCACCGAACCTGAATTTTAATAATGTTGCCTAGGCTTGCTGGCCAGTGATCACTAATGTACCTCCCTATACACACAGGCACACTGGGGTTACAGGCCACTTGGCCACTGCTGACTTTTACATGGATGATAGAGATTTGAACTCTGGTTCTATTGCTTTCACAGAAAGTAAACTTACCCACCGAACCATCTCCTCAGCTCGCTTATCTTCTGCTTTTATTACACTGAAGTCAACCCAACTGTGTTAAAAATCCCAATCATTGGGGGCTGGAAAGATATCTCAGTGGTTAAGAGCAGTTGTTTTTTTTACAGAGATCAGGTTCAGTTCTCAGCACTCACATGACAGCTCACAACCAGCTCTAAGTCCAGTTCAAGAGAATCTAAAGCCGTCGTCTCACCTCTGTGTGCACCAGACACACACACATGTTGTAGAGACATACATTAATGGAAACACTCACACATAAAGTAAATATGAACAAAATATCTTTAAATAAATAAAAAGCCAACTATCATTTTTATACAAACTTGCAAAGCACAGATGACAGTGTTAAAAAACAAACTACAGGGAATACTTGTTACTACTAGCAATACTTCCATACAATGACATATATTTTAATATGTTTGTAAATGAATGGTGCCCTTGGAGTCTACGTGAATAGACTTTACTATTTATTTATAAATATAGTAATAAATAATGTAATGGTATTATCAAGTTTGCATTAATATAAATACCATTATTTAGATTCAAACATTCACCACACTCTTCCAGTTCACACTCTCTTCTCCCCTATTTATTTTTAGATCAGGCATTGAGATGATTACTAGCATTTACTTTTGTTTAAGCACTTTTGAACTAATAGAGCAATGTTAATGGCTTTTCTTTTCCTTGAGCCAAGATTGACAAAACATTGTTTTTTTTTTCCACAGATGCTTGATAACATTAGATGTGAAACGAAATGAAGCTTTACTGCGTCCAGAGTGTCTGTAGCACCCAATTGGACTAGAGCACACACTGATTTACAAAGCGGCAAGGTTTATCAGAAGATGCTGAAAACAGACTTCAAAGAGAAACCTTGGATTTTTTTATTTGGTGCTTCTTAGTGAGTTGTAATATTATCCTATGTTATTAATTATAAAAAAAACAGGAATGTAGAAAGAAATAAAATAGCATCAGATAAGGTTTAGCCAGGTTTCCTAGGCTGTAGTCACATACAGGTTAGAGAAGTTCAAACTCATTCTAGCTACGTAGATGATGAGAACCAGAGCACTATGTTTATACCACAAAAAAAGAGCTGAAACTTTTATTTATTTGCTTATTCATCAAGAATTTCATATATGAATATCATATTTATTTTTCCCTCTCCATCTCCTCTCTTTAACTCCTCCCATATACCCCGACTCCTCAAATTCATAGCCTCATATGATTTTTATTGTTACATATGTACATGTACATATCAATGTACAATCAAAATACAAACTCATTAGTTTGATAAATGTTGCTTATATGTATATGCAATCAGGGCTTCTTACCTGGGATTGGAGAATCTGTCAGTGGCCTCATCCCTGGAGAAAACCGATTCTCCTTCTCTCATCAAGCATTAACTGTCTATAGTTTTTCATCTAGAGATGAGGGGAACCACAAGAGTTTCCCCATCAAACTGGCATGCCAACTGGAAGTACTATTTGTCAAGTCTTGTAGGACGAATTTCTAAATGGTCTTATTAATAAAAAAAAAAACAAAAACAAAAAAAAAACCAGGGCCAGATATTGGGGTAATAACTGAGAGATCAGAAAAGCAGAAAGAAGCCAGCCAGATTCTTACCACTTGGAACTCCTCAGCCAAAGAGACATACTTCCTGTATACCCACACCTATATGCCTTTCTGTTCTGCATCTCACCTCCTCTCTCTGCCTAGCTACATCACTTCCTGTCTGCCTGTACCGACTTCCAGACCTCTATGGTTAGTACTGAGATTAAAGGCATGTGTCACCATGCCTGGTTCTATTCCCCAGTGTGGTCTTGAACTCACAGAGATCCAGATGGATCACTGCCTTCTGAATGCTAGAATTAAAGGCATGTGCTACCATTGCCTGAATTCTATGTTTAATATAGTGGCTGGCTTTTTCCTCTGATCCTCAGATAAGCTTTATTAAGGTACATAAAAATATTTCTTGGGAAAAAGTATATCACCACAAGCTCTTGTTTCGATAAGCATGTTTTGAGATTTAACAGGTGTAGCCTCCACATGACATAAAGAAGACATAACCACAAATCCGACATCCTGATCCTATGCTCCTACGATTTTGTTGCCCCACTCTCTGTGATGTTTGTTTCCTGAGCCTTAGGTGGAAGGGGTTGCATCATAGATGTCTAATTGGTGCTGAGCATCTCATGAACAGTTGCTCTCTGCATTTTGACCAATTGTGGTTTTCTGCAATGGTTCACGGGACAAAAAAATGAGCTTCTTTGATGAGGTATAAACAACATTAAACTAGAGATATTTGAAAAAGCCCTAGAGAATCATATTACTTTACATTTTCTTACAATTACACGTATTTGAGTGCATGTGTATACCTATGTGTGCATACACGTATATAGTTTAAAGGGATTCACACCTCCTGGATTAATAGTACTTTCCTCCAGAGTCATAAACTGTCTAGCAAAAGCCTAGTGGGCATGGGGAACTTTCTTCTGAGTTGCTTGCTGGGGATTCCAAGTAATACTCCAAAACAATATAGGCTTTTGCTATTGCCTTTGGTTGCCTCCCAGGAAGTGAACATAAATCTCTACTGGAGAAAACTCCACACACATTTGGCACAGGGCTTGGAGGAATTCAGCTAGAACTTACATGGAAGACTTCTGAGGACTATCTCTCATCATATCTAAAGTTGCTATGGATGTTGCCAAGGGATAAAAGCAACCCGTAGTCTTGTCCAGCTGTAACATTTTCAAATCACAAATACCAGACTGGCAAGATATTCTAAAAAAAAGTGCAATAGTGACACATAAAATCTGGGCATAATCAGCAGAAGCCTAATTAGATGTAAGGCTTGATCAGTGCATGATACTGCAAACCTGATCCACTTCCCTCGGACAGTGAGTCCGAGACCCTAGAGGAGGATAGGGTCTACTGCCACTTTCCTAAACCAGTATTATCTGGAGCTGCATTCTAAACAATTATTCTTTTTCCTGCAGGTAGGTAAGTGCAGCTCTCAACTCTCATCAAAGAAGCCTCCCTGTTCATAAAGTCTTACTTCTAAGGTAAGTCTTACATTTCTAATTTAGTCTTATATTTCTAATGTTTCATATATATATGTATATATGTAATATATATTCTTATATTTCTAATGTTTCATATATATGTATATATAATCAATATATAATATATAGTTACATATTATATATATATTCATCTATAAGGTATATCATTGTTGACAGTGCTGTCATAGACATAAAATTCATTACTTTTTAGTGGACAGACTCATGAAATTAAAAGTTTTCTCCTTTCAAATGGCCGTGTTGACACCTTGTATAGCCTGCTCTACAAAGACATTTCTTTAGTTTTCTTAGACACATGCTAGTATTCTGTATAATATTCAGTGGCAAGAAAGAAAGGATGACTAAGTCTACCTTCTAGAACTGATAACAGTCCCAGTAAAATTTATATATGTTGAAATTATTGAGGGCATTCCTTTGCTAAGAGGGAAGAGCAGATTTCAAATGGTAAGTGGCCTTGGAAACAGGTCAATCTCTTATGGAAAAAAGGTTTAAAGGTGAGCCATTAACTCAACTACCTCTTCATCACATTACTGAAAAGTAGTGCAACTTCTGAAGGATTGGGAATATTCCAGGGGTCAAATGGATTTAAAGAAAGTATATTTTGCAAGATACACATTAGCTCACAGTCATTTCAGGAGCTGCCTGGAAAAGATGTCACCAAAGCCTCCCATTGGTTGTATTCCCATAAAAGAGAGAGCAAATTTTCTTAAGCATAAAAGTCAAGAACAGTAGGACACTTTTGAGGGGCTGTTCATTTATAATACAAAAATATATCTTTTGCCTGGGCATGGTGGCAGAGACCTTTGATCCTTGTACTCTGGAAGAGTCAAAAAGAAGAGAATCTCTCAGTTCAGATGCAATGTGGTCTACATGGGAAGTTCCAAGCCAGATCCTCATTAAAAAAATAAGGAAAAGAAGTGAAAAGAAAGGAAAAGACAAGACAAAACAGAAAAAGGGAAAGAAAAGAAGGAAAAATGTTGCTTGCTTCTGGGAAATTCAGAAACATGGAAACTTGTCTTTATATGCAATCTAATTGGATTAAGGAGCAAGCACATTCAAAGATAGCTCAGAAACAATGGTATGCAAAATTTAAGCAATATCTTAGTTCAGTTCCTCATGAACACAAGAGGTAACTTTTACAATTATGTTTCTAAAAATGTATATGAAGATTAATATCCTCAGAGAAGAAAGCAAGTGATTAAAAGCCTGCAATAAATTGATGTCCAACTGGGATTTGGAATGCCCACAAAGATGGGAGAAATTTTCCATTATAATGGATACAGTTTTGGCTGCAAAATAGAAACTTAGAGGTTTCATTGTTACTGATTTTTTAACAGTCTATAATCAGTTCATTTTTGGCTGTGATCCAGGGGTTATTTGATGATTTTAAATTACTAGGCAATTTGTGATTCAGAAAAATTAATTTTCTGTGTTACTTTTTGTAGGCAGAAAATATGGGCTACATAATTTATTTCTTTACAAACTATTTACGGTTTTGATAACTATTTAAAATAAGTATTTGTATGTTGCAGGTACTAGGAAAAGGGTATATAATTTTCTTACATGGAACAAATACATAAATATGTAAATAGGTTGTGTGACTGATGAACTGGGGTGTTTTTCTCTTTTTCAGTCCTTTTCCTTTAATCCTGTGTTCAGATTTCGGGCAAGAGCAAGATATTACATAATTACTCTGTTGTGGTGGTGGTGCTGGTGGCTGTGTTTTGTATTTGTTTTGTGTTTGTGTGTGTTCGCACATGTGTCTGTTCATGTGTGTGAAAGTGTAACACCAAATCAGAGGTGAAGGATACAGGGTTCAATTTTTTTCCATTTTCATGCACATAGTGTGAGTCTGCCAAGTGCAAAGAGATGGGATAGCCACCAGAGAGAAATGGCATGTGGGAGATGCAAAGGCGTGTCCAGAGATGAGTATGTCAAAGGGGTAGTAAAAATGTCATGACTAAGATCCATGAGTATATCTCAGTCAAGGGATCCTCCCATGGAAAACTCCTCTGCTTTTTTGCCTGCTGATTCTGAAACGAGCTCACAGAGGCAGATTTAGTGTTGGTAGAGCTTTACACTTGAGTTTTGTGATTTGTTGTTGCACATTGATCCCACTACTTTCTCCTCTCCTGTTAGTCAAAATTGGCATCATTAATTTTTGGAAGAAATACCCTATATGCGATTCTTTAAACAACTTTAGTAGGCTCAAAAAAATAAATGGTTGTTGGTGGCCTAAGAGTCTAATGGTCAGTGGAATCTGCCTATCACATTCACTCAGATATATAAGATTGGAGGTCTTATCTCTATATAACTTTGTTTCAGGCCAAAAAGTGGGGAGGAGGTTATCAGTATATCTAAGTCTGAAGGGGTCTGGAGTTTCAACTTTCCTATCTCTAAAACAACAAGGGAAAATCAGAAGTAGGTGACCAGATGAACAGATATTATTTCTGCCCCAGCAGAACTCACTAGCATTGAGATCAGATTTACATCTCTCATTATGCCCTTACTTGGTATTCTGCATTCTTAGAACCCAGGCAAGCTGAAATGGCAGCCACAGTCATGTTTTCTCTCTCTCTCTCTCTCTCTCTCTCTCTCTCTCTCTCTCTCTCTCTCTGTCCCCTTCCCGTGTCTACTCTATGGGCAGTTACCAATGTATTAAAGTCCCCACAGTCAAAATAATCCTAAATTAGCAAATAGAATGCATCTACGTTCCTCTTCCTGGAATAAATGAAGTAAAAAATGTATTGCCTTCACATCAAACTATTTTAGTCTATTCAAGATGCTATAAAAAAAATGGCGGTGGTGGCGCACGCCTTTAATCCCAGCACTCAGGAGGCAGAGGCAGGCAGATATCTGTGAGTTCGAGGCCAGCCTGGTCTACAAAGCAAGTTCCAGGAAAGGCACAAAGCTACACAGAGAAACCCTGTCTTGGAAAAAAACCCAAAAAACAAACAAACAAACAAACAAAAATAACATATATGGGGCATTAACAAATTATTTTAATTTTTTTCACAGTTCTAAAAATTCAAAGGAAGAAAATCAAGAATAAAAGATAGACTGATGTAGTGGCTGTCAAGGGCATCCTTGCATGACATTTTCATGGGTGGGAAAAAGAACGAGCTGTGGGTTCTTACACTGCAGGAAGAGCAATCACAGAAGGGCAGACCCATTATAGCCCAGGCATGCCCTGGAAGTGTGCTCTTATGAACAGATATTATTTCTGCCCCAGCAGAGCTCACTAGCTCTCATTATGCACTTACTTGGTATTAATGCTTCTGCCTTTAAATCTCACTCACTTCTCCTGAGTGCTGGGATTAAAGGCATTGGATTAATGCTTCTGCATTAGGGGTTAAGTTTGAGTAAGTCACTTGTTTCCTGGATTTGTCCTAGTTTTCCTTAGATTTTTACTGCTCTTTCAAAAGGAGTCACATTTGGGGACCATTGGTTTGAAATAGAAAGTAAATTACCAAAATTGAAAAAAAAAAAAAACCTGAAGCATATTAACCATTGCCTGATAGCACAGGAAGCTTTTACTTTTACTACAGGCACATTTTACTTTGAAGTGAATATATTTTTTCAAAACACAGTTCAAGTATGTCTAGGTCTATTAGTTTCAGAAAACCTAATTCCATGCTCTGATAGGAATAAGAGAACTTTACACACCAAAAGACATGTGAATAGTAATTGCTACCTGACGTTTCCCACAGAAGACAGGAAAGCAAAGACAAAACACACACACACACACACACACACACACACACACACACACACACGCTGACACATGTAGATGAATTTCTAAATGGTCTTATTAAATAAAAATAAAAATAAAAATAAAACCACAGAGCCAGATATAGGGATGAAAGCCTGAGGGAGATCAGAGGAATAGGAACAGCCACAAGCTAACCTCACCTCACCAACTCCACTGCTTTCAAAGGTGAAATACTTCCTGTCTACCCACGCCTATATGCTTTGCTGTTCTGTCATCTGATTTGCTTTCTCTGTTCAGCTATATCACTTCCTTTTCCTGCCCAGCTCTGTCACTTCCTGTCTATCTGTACAGACCTCCAGACCTCCATGGTTAACTGGTGTTGGAATTTAAGGCATGTGCCACCATGTCTGGCTCTGTTCCCAGTGTGGCCTTGAACTCACAGAGATCCAGATGGATCCCTGCCTCCCAAGTGATAGGATTAAAGGCGTGTGCTAACATTGCATGACTTTTGTGCTTACTTGTAAGGACTGGCTTTTTCATCTGATCTCCAGCAAACTTTATTTATTAGAGCACAAATAAAATATCACCACAGACAGACAGACAGACAGACACACACACACACACACACACACACACACACACACACTGGTGATATTTTATTTGTGCTGAAATGTGATTTTATTTATATGTTAATAAATAAAGTTGCCTGGGGGTCAGAGCTAATAGCAAGCCATTTAGCAGAAGTCTGGCAGTGGTAGCACATGACCTTAATCAGATCACATGGCAGGCAGAGTCTGTGTGTTCAAGAACATAGCCAGCTTGGTGACACACACCTTTAATCCAAGTACCAACCATAGAGACCTGGAGGTCTGTATAGACAGTGACGAAGAAGTCATGTGGCTGGGTTTAGAACCAATGAGAAGGCAGAACAGAAAGTCAATAAAAAATACAGACACACAGGAAGTAGGTCTCTTTTTTCTCAGGGGAAGGACAGCAGGGGCTGGCTGGTAAGCTAAAGGCTATTCGCTAGTACTCTGACCTCTTGGGCTTTTAACTCTTTATTTGGCTCTGTGTTTCTTATTTAATAAGACTGTTTAGAATTACCTCTACATTACACACACACACACACACACACACACACACACACACACACACACACAAATGCTGACACACACTAGCATAGACACATGTACATGTATACAGGCACACACAAGGAGTCATTGTGCTGGGGGATGAGGACCATGCAGCTTGTGAAGGTGCTCTATCATCAGTCTTGTTAACTGGACACCGAATGCTTTCACTGCCTCCACACCTGACCATCCCAACTTCTTGTCCTTCAGGATGCCACTTCTTCAGCTTCCCTTTCTTTCTTCCTGAAAAGAAAATATGATACTCCCAATGCCAAAAGACAGCTGAATTTTTCCTCTACTGGCCCAACACTTTCGTGGAAAAGTTTTAGATATACCTGAGATAAATCTCGATATCATCATGTGTGACAAGGAAGGAGAGTGCCTATAATAACTCCCCCAAGTGGATGTGAATAATGAGACATTTGCAATGAAGAGATTTTTTTCCCCAAACATTGAAGACATGTTCTAAAATGCTAAGCAAAATACAAAATTTCAATATCCACTTAAGTTTCACTTGATTCTTAACATCAACAGGAACTTTCTCCTGGTCTTTTACACCTAGGAATTAAAAAGAAAGAAAGAAAAAAGAAAGAAAGAAAGAAAGAAAGAAAGAAAGAGAGAGAGAGAGAGAGAGAGAGAGAGGGAGGGAGGGAGGGAGGGAGGGAGGGAGGGAGGGAGGAAGGAAGGAAGGAAGGAAGGAAGGAAGGAAGGAAGGAAGGAAGGAAGGAAGGAAGGAAGGAAAGAAGGAAGGAAGGAAGGAAGGGAATGAAAATGTGCCAAACAGTCCAATCATAGTCACTTTAACCCACACAGAGGTGTGTTTTCTTATCAATCATAGCTTCACACAGAGCTCACGGTCCTCAGAGCTGATGTAATTGGATGCTGTAAGAGTTGTAGTAAAATCATGCCCTCCTTAATTTCAAGCAGATTCACTTATGTATTGAAGTTTGTATACCTTGCATTGTATCTTATTAACCTGCCAAGGAAAGCTTAATGAAAACTTGAATGGCAGTAGAGAAAATAGAAAATCTCTTTCTGTTTTTTTGCTTCACATGTCAAGAAAGTCCTTTGCTTTGTCATTAGTTGGTATTACTGCGAGTTTCCATAGATTTCATCATCTGATTCACAGAGTCTTTTTTTTTATTTCTAATTGGATGAGCAGTATGTCATGAGTCAATGTTTAATATTCCCAAATATAGACACTGAATATGTATGTGTGTTTATAATACCATGTTCTTTCCCTGTTGGTTGCATTAACTGAATTGTATGAACTGAATGTCAATGCTGCATTCCTAGCATATAATCTAAATGTTTATGAATTAGAAAGATACACACACAAAGCATGCAAAGAAAGCACATCTACACATATGTGCACACATGATCTTTTTTTGTTTGTTTGTTTTTTCCCAAAACAGGGTTTCTCTGTGCAGCTTTGCACCCTTCCTGGAACTCACTCTGTAGCCCAGGCTGGCCTCGAACTCACAGAGATCCACCTGCTTCTGCCTTCTGAGTGCTGGGATTAAACCACCACCCAGCAACACACATGATCTTAAACACAGTTTGCAACTGGGCAGGGATACTTACTTCTAATTTATTTTATTTTAGTGTACTTTCGGTTATGATAATTTGACTTAAACAAAAGTGCTCCTGGCTATTCCTTTTTTCAAGAAGCATTTTTAGATTAGTTGTATCATTTCTGTATGGATTAGTTGATAATATTTACCAGTAAAGCTATCTGAGCATATAATTTTCTTTGTCAATGTCTTTCAGTTAAAAAGTTGATTATTGAATGTATATAAAATATTTTTCATGTTTTATTTTCTCTTATGTTGGTTTTGATCATTTGTGTTTCTAAAGAATTTACCCATTGAGTCTAAATATTGTACACCTCAGCTTCAAGTAGATTTCAATATGTCCTAAAGATCTTTTAATGTTAGATTTGCAGTGATGGCCCACTTCTACTTGACGATGAGTAACATGGATAATGAGTTTACTCCTTTGCACAATCCCTTCCCCCCCCCCCCGCCTTGTTAATAGAGTCATGTAAGTTTGTTGATTTTAGTAACCTTTCCAAATACCACTATGAATCCCCCTTCTAACGCTGTCTCAACAAACTTTGGTATGTTCTGGTTTTAATGGCTTGCCCTTTGAGCCCTAGGACTGTTCCTATCATCTATGCTCTGCCTTGTTTACGTACAGAATTCATACTTATTTCTCCCTGCTACTCCTTTGTAGGCTCCTGATCTTAAGAATTACACATGACTTTGTGATTAAGACAGAAAGAATACAGTGAAATATCAGACTTTAAATTCTTCATCACACAACCTCTACTGTAACAGTCTGCTAGCATGGATCCTATATTCATCTCACCATTTTTATTCAAAAATTTTTCATATGATACATTTTGATCATATTCTCTCCCAACTCTTCTATGCTCCTTCCTACCTTCCTACCCATTCAACTTCATATGTGCATTCTCTCTTTCAAAAGTAAATGAATTCTCTCCCCCAAAATGAATTTTTTTGATAAATCATTGTCCAAAGTGTTCTCTGTAAATTATGGTGAACTGAAGCCACATCCTTCAGATGTAGCAATGTACATTGTATTCTTGCATTAAAATTATTATTCTTGAACGTTTGCATCAGCAACTTTAGCTTAGACACTGACACCTTCAGTGTCTGAGTATTTTCATAGAATATTATTTTATAGTCTGACGGTCATTTTAATTTTAAGATATTGTTATATTTATCAATGGAAGTAACTGTTTGCTTAAAATATATGAATATTATAAATGTTAACTTATTTGAAAATTTAATGAATTTGAGTATTTATTATTGTTTTTCTTCCCAGACTATTATTGGCCAACACTTATAATGGCTTATAGAATTTCACAGAACATACATATTATTTGATGTATTACTGAGAGAGTTAAATGTTCTTTTCAGTTCTAGTGCTGATATTCCTAGATGAAGCAAAGTTGCCTGCTTTGTTTTCCAACCTCTGTTAAAATTCAAATACTTAGAAGTAAAACTGTGAAAGAGTGGCAGTTTGAACATATCTAGGACTGAAGTGGCAGTTGAACATATCTAGGACAATTCTTTGGGATGTCTCACTTTGTCTTTATGTACAGGAACCTGATGTATTCATGCAATACAAAAGGAAAATGTATAGAGTGTTTCACATGTAAACACATGGCATTCAATCCAAAATACAGGTGATTGAAAATGTATTCTGTATTCAGGCTTATGTAGGTAAACTCTTCCAAGAACTCAGAAGTATGCATTAAAATTTATGTGTGCACCAACTCAACTGAACAGAGAAAGCAGAATAGGTGTGTACAGATCTCTGAGGAGGCAGAATTATAGGGCACAGTTTTCGTGAATCCAAAGTAAAATGTGTCGGTACCCTGAGCCTAAAGACTTCAAGTCAGATCTGGTATAAAGAGAACTACATTCTGAATATTTGTGACAAATGGTGGTAGAGGTGAATAAAAGGCTCAAAAGAGGGGTTGATGAAACCTTGATAATTCTGAAAAACAAATCTTCCGGGCAGCATAGACTAGGTGGAGGATGCAACTGACAGTATCATAAGCTTCTTCATTTGCTCAATGCTTGCTTATAAATTAGAGATATTAAGACAAGAAATGTGATCTCTAAGTCAAGCAGAGTATGTTGAGATCACTTTAGCTATAATACAAGATCCAACCCTTTCATTCACCCTGAGTACCCATGGAAAAGCTCCTCCCTTTGCTTTCCTCAGTAGTTTTCAGTTAAGAGTCTGTTTAGGAACATTTAAGGCTGATAACTCCAGCACTAGCTGTCTATAACTCTGTTTCTTGGTAACAGATAAACAGGTAAACAGATTATGTTTAAAGAGTATCAGTTGATCCTCACCAATGAAAAATAGTAAGTGCCAAGTCTCTCTTGTGATCTAACCCTCTCTTGGGCAATGAAAGGAGGAGTTACTGCCATCAGTTCTTACCCCTATAAATATGGAGAGGTGGACAAAAGCTCACCGCTTTTGACTTAGCTCCGTCAATGCGCATCGATGTTCCCTGGGAAAGTGGCCCATCTGAGTGACTTCAATATTTCTTTAAAATTACCAATGGCACACAATGTCTTTATTCTCAAAGCACTTACAAATCTTATCTCTTTTCTCTATCTCTAATATATTTTTGAACCTAATTTGATAGCATTTTAATAAATGGTTTTAAAAAATACTATTCAATTCGGCCAACATATCACAGGATCCTTTCATTATTTGACAGTTTTGACAGATATTATTGATTTGGCCAGCAACTGTAGCTAACTGGAAGGGGACAATGTGACAGTTTTATGTAACAAAAGGCACAGTGTCATGTCAACTGAACTAAATGTTGTACAAAGTGACAGCAGGACAAAAAGTCCTTTCAGACTTAATTTTCTGCTTCATTTTTTCCCCCTACCATCAATACATAAGGCAATGCAGTAGGTGACGCGAATTAGTGGGACGGAGCATAAGGTCTATCCCCAACTCTGTGGCTGTACTTGACTTCTTCCACGGCAGAGTGGCAATTATTTTTAAGGTGAATGAACAAGAAGAGCAGCTTATAGTAATCGACCTACCCCTATAGGAGAAAATATATCCCTTATCAAGATGCTTTATACGTTTCACCTAGGTGGCTTTTGGGGAAAAGATGAAAGCGAAAAGTCCCCATCTGCCAGGCCATGCCTACAAGACACATTCGGTCAGGTCTTAAAAGCTGCAACAGCTTTGCCTGTGGGGTACCTATAATTATTATGTGGAGCAGCCCCGTGCCTGCCGCCGTCCATTGTTCAGCTAACACAGGACCAGAATGAGAACAGAGGCTCCAGGCTGTGAGAGTACAAAGTGCAACTTTTCGATTTTGCTCTTCTGAGGATCTTATATTGTGTGGAGTCCATGAGTGACATCTTTGGCCTTCCTTGGGGTTCGGCAGATTGAATCAGTCATGCTGAGTTAAACAACGAGGGGAGGACACAACCTTAGCCGTGCCTGCCATTTTTTCCCTCCTAATTCAATCTACATTTAATCAATGGAAGTAATTTCTTGTTTGTTTAAGTGTAATATCCAATGGATCTTGAGGGTTTCTGAAACCGCACACTCTCACCTTGGCCTTACCTGCCTTTTGAACTTCAACTATTGCTCTAGGACCGAGGTCAGAAACGCTGGAATGCGGAAAGCATCGCCACTGTCTATTCTTCTCATGATTTCGCTGAACTGTAATCTTAGTGGAATCTGAGAGTGAAAAGTTGTAAATGACAGGCTGGAGAAAAAATATTTTGAATGGGGAAGGAAACAGCGACAAGAGAGAAAATAACAAAGGTTGACTTTCTAGACTACCAAACAGGAAATCAGCAGGAAATAGCACCCCCAGGGTAAAGGACCTTCATTCAAGTTATCTGTTGTTCATTTTTTGTGCCCATGGTTCAAAGGCTGACTTTTAGCCTATCAGTATCATCATGACTTATGCAAGTTCAAGGTCTCTATTGATCGGTAGAGCTAATCTTAATCAAAATGTCTTCCTTTCCACTTTGAGTGATTAAATAAGTCCAAGAGAGCTTGACACAGAGTCTGAGTTTCTGTGAGTTTGTAGAAAAAATGCTGATCTAGGCATTATATAACTTGTCAATTTTCAGAGCAGAAAACAAACTGGAAGATAAAGTTAGGGGGAAACAGATTTCCTAGAATACAAGCAATTAATTATGTACCATGGGCAAGGTGAAAGGTTACCCATGATGCTAGAGTAAAGTGTTCTTGAGATTTCTTTTTAAAATTATTGTTGCTAAAATATCAAATGGAAAGGAAAAGACTTATTTAAAAATAGAAAACGAAGGATCCTGAATGAGGTAAAATTTTGGAATAAAGACTGAAGTTGAAATCAGTCCTGAAAGCTTTGAAACCAAGACGAATTTTTAAGCAAAAAGAAATTCTCAGTGTAAGGAAACATAATTCATGCATAAAAATGTAGGTTTGGTGCAGTTTTGTAAAATAGATAACAAACTAAGGTTTATATAGTACATATACCATATGTATTTTTACATAAGAATAGTACCTGCATGTCTTCACATTTTCATCCTTCTGAATGTAAACTGGTATCATTGATATGAAACTACAGATGTAGAAGTCTAGTGTAGAGTTCACTCTAATTTGAGCAGGGTATGGCTTTGGAGCTATTTTATTTTGCTTTTCAGCTGTTTCATCTTACACATTTGCATTGTAAAAGTGTCAAAGTGGCCAAAGAAAGTAAAGCTAATGAATGGTATTTTCCCAGGAACCACCTAAGCTCTCAGACACAATAACATGGTTTATTTCTGTTACAGCCAGAGCTCCTACCTGCTTAGCATCACACTTCTGTCAGCAAGCGAGGCACTGGGCAGCTACTAGATGAATAATGGATGGAAGAATAAATACAAATGGATAATTAGCAAAAGCGTGCTTCCAGCTATGATAAAAATTGGTTGAGGGTGGCTCTGATACCCCACTCTTACTCTCTTGAAGGAGAATTACCTAAAGATGAAATTCATTTATTAATTTTGCTATTATTAATAGCAAAAAAATTAATAATAATAATGTATCTTTTTTGGCATAGATTTTAATGTGTTTTTTTCTTTACCTTTATACACAGTCCCTGGATTTGGATTCTCTTCACTTACAGTGCACTTTGATTAGTTCAGAAACTCCCTGTTGCTAGTTGGATCATGGGAAAACTAGGGCCAGGCAACAATCTGTCTGAAAATAAGTGGGGGACTTCCCACCTGGGGTCAGTGGCCCACTCTATTGCATGAAGCCACGCTCGTTTCCACAGTGAAGTGCTCAGAGAAGGTGGAACCAGCAGTGCTGATTGGGTCAGGTAGCTGGGGTCACAGAAGGGGTTCACTTTTCAATTAGATCCACTCAGACAAGTCAGCAAAGCATCCTGCTGAGGAGCCTTGAGGCTCCAGTGTGCTCATGATCCGTCCGAGTGAGCTGATTGGTAATCTATGCTATGGCATCCTGCATCTCTGCCTCCACAATGGCTTATCCGGCAAGAATCAACAGTTCTTAGTCACAAAAGAATGCAGCGCACAAAACAGGGCTCAATCCATACCAAGGACTCAGGTTTCTCCATTATTCTTAATTTCAACCTCTAGATAACAGATTTATTTCTTATAAAAATAGTTTTTAATTTGAAATAATAAAATGTTTAATAATTATGTTAAGTTTAATTTTCAATATCAGTGCAAGACTATTTAATTATATGGCTAAAAATATATTCATTTTGTGAAATATAAAATACAGTCATATTAAAATATAGTCATATTATCATTGATTATAGGAATATATCTGACTGCATGCAAATCTCCACAGCCATATAACCTATGGAGAAAAGTCTGCAGGCACTTCCTTGGCACAGAAGTAAGAAATGGACATGTCTACAGACTTATAAATGCCTGTGCTGATATCAGAGTTGAGTGAACGAGACACCAGAACATTGTCAGTTTGTTTTTGGTTTTGAAATACATTATGTAACATTAATTGTGTAACTAACGCACAGTTGAGTGTATAGGTCTCACATCCAAGAATGGACTCTTTTATAAGTCATAGAATTCTGAGAAGGAAAATGGAGGCTGGAATAAAATTGAACAAAGCAGTAGGCTAAATGATAGATCATATTGTTTGTGATTTTATAGTTAGTTTTTCCAGGTTGGAAGTTCAGCATATTATTATAGGGTCCAGAAGTTCAATAAGTACCCTCTGATAACCTCTGGGAACACGCATGTGTCTTATAGCTCCACCTCTACATCCTGTTTAGAAAGCCTCTCTTAGTCAGCTACCTTGATCTTGGATACTTCTGGATAATTCCACCATTTTTTTTCTGGAAATCATACACAACCCTGGACATTAGGATTTTTGCTCATTTTGTTTCTCCTCCTCTTCCTCCTCCTCCTCCTCCTCCTCCTCCTCCTCATTTTCCTCCTCCTATGGTGATATTTTATTTGTGCTGAAATGTGATTTTATTTGTATGTTAATAAATAAAGTTGCCTGGTGGTCAGAGCTAAAAGCAAGCCATTTAGCAGAAGTCTAGGGATGGTGGCACACCCCATTAATCTGATCACATGGCAGGCAGAGTCTCTGTGTGTTCAAGGACACAGCCAAGCAGTGACCTGAACCTTTAATCTCAGTAAAAACCATAGAGACCTGGAGGTCTGTATAGACAGGCAGTGGCGAGGAAGTCATGTGGTGGGGTTTAGAACCAATGAGAAGGCAGAACAGAAAGGCAATAAAAAGACAGGACACAGGAAGAAGGTCTCCCTCTCAGGGGAAGGACAGCAGCAAGTGGTAAGATAAGGTGGTCTTTGCTCTTGGCTACTGCTCTGATCTCTGGGCTTTTAACTCTTTATTTGACTCTGTTTCTTATTTAATAAGACCATTTAGAATTACATCTACATCCTCCTCCTCCTTCTTCTTCCTCCTCTTCCTCCTCTTCTTCCTCTCCTCCTCCTCTCCTCCTCCTCCTTCTCCTCCTCTCCTTCTTTTCCTTTCACTTGTGGCACTGATTTCCTGGTATCCTGAATTCCAAGCTTGCACTTTTCCCTTGAGCTGCACATTTAGTCCCTGATTTGGGTTTTGAATACTCCTTGTCTTTGCTTACACTTCAATTTAGCCAAAAGGACCTCTGTCGGGTAGAGGCCCCACAGCATAAAAAGTGTTTGGGTTTCCAACAACAGCCATACATAAACTATCTTTCTGAGCTGGGGAGCATAACAGTCTTCCTTCAGTGATTAACCATTCACAGGCTTTGGCAAACACTTTTGAGCCATTTTCATGATGGTGAAATGTTATTACTTTAAAAGGTCAAGCATAAACCCACAGTCCTAGCTCCAGACCCATGACCAACACACCCTCAGTGCCTGAGCTACTATTCCCAGCTAAATAATGTCTTCCCTTTGATCTCTTTCTGTAACCTTCTGCCATCTGCAAACATGTCTACCAATATTCTTCGTGTGTGAGCCACTGTTCACAGTTAAGTTCCTTCTTCTATTTCCCCACCCTCGTGTCAGCCTTCCTCAGGCTGCAAACCCACAAGCTTAGATCCAGAGCAGCACCTCCTCTGGGTAGTGAGTCATTTTCACTGGATAAATTACCTATTCCACTTCCCTGAAATTACTCCACTGTGGCCATCTATAAGCCCACACGTCTACCTTCATTCTTGTGGCCATGGACCACTCCCCCCCACACACACACACACCACCCATTTACCTGGTCTAACTCTAGACCAGTAGCTTGCGAGCCATCTTTCCCTAGTTCAATGAAACAACTCATCCACCAAGTCCATCTGGCCTAGCACAGGTTATGCATCTCCTGTATAGACCACATCTATGGAAGGACAGATTGACACATGAGACATACAACTAAAACTGGGGAGGGGGGAATCAATAAGCCCAGGCCACATCTCAAAAAGAAAAAGAAAAGAAAAGAAAAGAAAACTTGAATGGCCAAAATAGCATGTCTTCCATTATACCTACTTGTCTTATTGGAGTATTCTCTAATTAGAACTAACTAGATTAACACATGGAATTTCCAAAAAGCAGTCATAAACTTGATCGAAGAATTCAAGGAATCTAAAAAAAAAAAACAAACAAACAAAAAAAAAACGACATGAAAAAACACTTTATTGAACACCAAGAGTTATCTATTTGAGTGATATCCAAGGAAATACAAGTATACAGCCAAAGGAAATTAGAAACAATTCAGACTTCAAAAAATCTGAATTCTACAAGGAGATAGAAATATCTAAGATAGCACAAGGTAAAACAAAGATGGAATTGGAAAACTCAATATCTAAATTAGAAAACCCAGGGAAAATCTTTGTAAGTAGAATGAATCAAGCAGAAGATAGAATATAATGACTCAAAGCTAAAGTAGGGGACATCAAAGAAATAAGAAAACTAAAGTTAAAAAAGAATGTAGTAGGAATATACAAGAGATGTAGGGCACCCTCAAAAGACCAAGTCTATTTATAAATATAGAAGAGGGAAAAGAATCCCAGGTCAATAGCTTAGACCAGACCATTACCAAGAAAATATAAAAAATAAATAAACTTGCCCAAACACAGAAAAGATGCCCATATATTTACAAAAAGCACGCAGAACTTCAACTAGGCAATCCCCCAAAAGAAACACACAAAGAAATATCATAGTCCAAACATTAAATATACAGAACAAAGAAAAAAATATTGAAAGTGACAGGAGAAAAAAACACAAGTCACGTGTAAAGAACAGCTCATCATCTTTACACCTTATCTCTCATTGGAAACTCTGAAAGTCAGAAGAGCCTGGAATGAAACACCCAGTGCTAAAAGGCCATGACTTCCAACAAAGACTATTGTAATCAGTAAAATTATCTTCCATAGTTTAAGAAAAATGAGAGGACTCCCCATATTCAAAGCAGCCTAAAATATTCTTATCCAACAAAAAAAATGTTAAACCGAATATTGGAAATAATGCTTTGGACTAAAAAGAGGAGTAATCACAGCCAAGAGACTCTAGAATGAAAATGAATGAAGCTATAATTAAATGATAAGTAAACCACAGTTAAGAATACAAACCAGTAAGCAAAAAACAAAAAGGAAACATCAAAATGACTGCACTATACATATACTTTTCAATAATAACTCTAAAGATTAATGACCTCAACTCACTAATCACAAGACAAATGCTAGCTGAACTGATGATGAATCAAAATCCAACAACTCTTTGTCCACAAGGAACTCAGCTTTAAAGGTAAGCACCACCTTATATTGAAAGGATGGTAAAAAGTATTCCAAGCAAATGGGATCAAGAAGCAAGTGTTGCAATCCTAATATCTGATAAAATAAACTTCAAACTAAAACAAATCTGTCAAGTTTATTGTTCTTTTACTGGGAAGAGATACCATCAGACAGGCAGCTTATAAAAAGAAGTGTTTAAGTGGTAGCTTGCTTATAATTTCTGAGGCTGAGTCCATGACTTTCTTTCATGATGAACAGTGATGTGGAAGTGTAAGCCAAATAAACCCTTTCCTCCATAAGTTGCTTTGGTCATAGCATTTCATCATAGCAATAGTAACCCTAAGACATTATTTTAGACTACTAACATATATTGATTAAATTTCAATCTGTCTCCCTTCCCTCCCTCCCTCCTCTGTTATTCACTCCTTCCCTCTCTCCCTCCTTCCTTCCTTCCTTCCTTTCATCTTACTGTCTTCCTTTCCTTCCTTCCTTCTTTCCTTCCCTTCTTTCATTCTTTCTTTGGGTCCTGAGAACCCAACATCCTAGGAGCCTACTATTATCAGTTTCAAGGCCTCTGTGTACTCCATCTGTAATGGTCTTGAGATATCCTGTGTTTTCTTCATGAAACTGCTTGATTAGCTTCCTGATGAGTGTGTCCCATTCTATGATATGTGGAGGCCCACAGAGGCTCTCTAGTAAGACCTTACTCAGAGTCAGAGAATCTGGGCTTGCTTTACCCAGCAGGGCTGCATAATGGGATGATTTGACCATGGGTGTGGTTACCAGATGTTTTGAAGGGTCTACACTTGGTTATATGTTATGCCTTGATCTTGAAAAAGGGAGATCTTTTGCCTTGCCCCTGGCATTGTATAAAAAGCCCTTTGGAACAAACCTTGAGGCAACTGAGTATTGACCCAGGGCCCTACCAAAACTATCCTGTGTCTCCATCTTTCTTATCATCTCTGTCTTTCTATCATTTCCTCATTCCTCTCTCCTCCTCCCAGGAACCCTTCAACAGGTTTAGAGCTGAACTTTGACAGACTCCCACAGTATGGCACTGTTCCATTTTACCTTTTAAAAAATAGTATCTAAGATACTGTACTTCTTAATAAACTTACTTGTTTGTGAAAGACCTCCTGTTCCCAAACTTTCCTAACTTCCTCTTCGTCATCTCCTCTCTTGGCTATCACTCCACTAAAGAAATTTACCTGCTAGTCCAGGTCAATGCATAATGTTTTCAAACAATACATTAATAATAGAAATGTTTATAGTATATAGAAAAACCAAGAAAATCTGGAGGAAGAGTTTTTGCAAAGAATAACATTGAAGAAGGACACATTAGAATGACAAGATTTGTTTATCAATGAGAAAGAGTTTCTGAAGGAAAAGATCCTCTAGTGAAAATAGTTTTACAGTTAAAACAATTTAAACCCAAAAGATACAAGGAAAGTAATGAATGTCATATATTCATTCACATGTTTAAACAAACATAGGAGTTAAAAAAATAAAGTTCAAGTAAAATAGTGAAAAAATGGGAACAGGACCAAGAGAAGGTTATATAAAGACATTCTAAAATAAAAAATAATATTTGAATGACAAAAAGAAAAAAAAACAGTGGGAACAGAAAGAGAAATCAATCTTGAACAAAGTGGAGTACCTTGTTGGAACATGCTAGAATGATTGAAAGGAGAATCAGTTAGCAGCTGTTTCCAAGGATATTGCTGAACACCAGAACCAGTATAGAAAAGCCAAAGGTATTGCAACTGGAATGGCATTATCAGAGCACCAGTGCCAAGGACCACTTCTGGCTTCCTCCTCTCAGCAGGAACAGACTCAACAGTGAGCAAGGCTCCCCTTAAGACAGAAGGGGAAGAAAAGGGAAGCATGGTCTCAAGAAAATGGGAAGAATCGGCTGCTTTGTAAATATAATAACTAGCTATTTCTTGTAAGCCAGAGGCATACTTTTGCTTTACTTAACAAAACAAATCCACTTTTAAAAATTGATGACTTAGAATTCCCAAAATACAGAAAGCAACCTTATTACACTAAATGGCCTATGATTAATCCCCAGAGATATTTGCTGTCTGAAATGGAAATGAACACAAAGCCCACATATTTTCCTCAGGCCAGTCTCTCCATTTTCCCACTGAAGTTTAACTTGAAAGAAAAGAGTTCCTTTTTCTGAATTGCTTTTTTCCCTTTGTTGTAAATCCCTTCACTGGGTCCCATTGTGAGAAATGTTACATAAAATGCTCATGCTACAACACCTCGAAAATAATTGTTCCTCATTGGCACTTAGAAGATGAAAGGTAATGAATGATTTTCTGGGTGTTGACAGTCCTGATTACAATCAACACAAACAATAGATAGTTAAGAGAACACAGCAAGATTTTTCATATACACAACTTCTTAAAATACCTGGAGATTCTTTCAAAGCACAAATCAATTCTCTCTCAAAAGAGAATTCTACTGATTTATACTGAAAACATTTTATCCATGTCATGTCCAAAAAAATCCCTGATTGACATAATCACTTTTTCTTCCTATGGGCTTTTCCCTTCTTCCATGAGTCCCATTTGTTCTGTTTTAATGGTATGTATCACCAGCCAAAATCAACCAATTTTTCTTAATCTATGTTTATCTCTCTATCTACTCTTTCCTCACTTTGAGTCCATTGTAAAGATTTAGGTCCTATAGGCACTTTACAATCCAAATAGTTACCTCTTGGTTGTAAAATGATACAAATACTACACATTTTTCCTGATCAGGATTTTGCAAAATGTTTTCTAATTCTAAATATGCCAGCACAAATACTGATGGATCACAAGGAGGAGATAATCCTGCCTGAAAATTTAATGTGAATGCATAGACACATTTAAGTATACACTTATTACTTGTTTGTTGGAAATGAAAAGTGTCAATCACTTTTGTTTCCATGGCATTCTGTAATAAAATAATTAGAAACTTCCTAGCTAGGGCTATCATAAACATAATGTGTCATTCTGTAGTTTGAAAACCTAAAAGGGTCTCATATCCTTTAGCTGAGAAGGTATCATTATGGTATAATCCCTTACTTCTTAGTAGAGACACTAAGGGGAAATCCCTTCTTTATTTTGTATGATAATTTCTGCATTCTTCATTTCTTTTTTATTTCTTTGTCACGTAAACGTGTTACTTTTTTTTTCTTTTTTTTGAATTTATTTTATTTTATTTTACAATATAATTCAACTTTACATATCAGCCATGGATTCCCCCATTCTCCCCCCTCCCGCCCTGCCCCCCTCTCCCCAGCACACCCCCCATTTCCATCTCCTCCAGGGCAAAGACTCCCCCGAGGATTGAGATCAACCTGGTGGACTCAGTCCAGGCAGGTCTAGTCCCCTTCCTCCCAGGCTGAGCCAAGCATCTCTGCTAAGCCCCAGGTTTCAAACAGCCAATTCATGCACTGAGCACAGGACCCAGTCCAACTGCCTGGATGCCTCCCAAACAGATCAAGCCAATCAACTGTCTCACCTATTCAGAGGGCCTGATCCAGTTGGGGGCCCCTCAGTCATTGGTTCACAGTTCATGTGTTTCCATTCGTTTGGCCACTCGTCCCTGTATTCCATCCATCCCTGGTCCCAACAACTCTTGCTCACATAAACCCTCCTCCTTCTCGCCATTTGGACTCCCTGAGCTCCACCCGGGGCCTGACCTTGGATATCTGCATCCAGTTCCCTCAGTCATTGGATGGGGTTTCTAGCATGACAATTAGGGTGTTTGGCCATCCTATCACCAGAGTAGGTCAGTTCGGGCTATTTCTCGACTATTGCCAGCAGTCTATTGTGGGGGCATCTTTGTGGATTTCTGTGGGCCTCTCTAGCACTTTGCTTCTTCCTATTCTCATGTGGTCTTCATTTACCATGAACATTCCTTGTGTTCCCTCTCTGTTCTTGATCCAGTTGGGATCTCCCGCTCCCCCAAGTT
>CABHPQ010172438.1:0-10570 GCA_902168405.1 Peromyscus aztecus
ATACCTCCATTTTTTTATTGTAAGCCTTATCATTATTTTTTTTAATTCCACAGAGGCTCATAGTTAAGAGGTTGCCTTGAGTCACAGAAGACATTTGAACTTTAGGCTACAGAACAATACTAGACCTGTTAAGATTTGGGGGAAATCTTTAAAATGTAAAATATTTCTATGAGAATATTTCCAGAGAAGCTTATAAGAAATTCCCACATCAGGGAAACCCACCCTAAATGTGAGCATTTGTCTTAGGGTTTCTATTGTTGTGATGAAACACCATGACCCAAAGCAAGTTGAGGAAGAAAGGGTTTGTTTGGCTTACACTTCCACATTGTCTATCATTGAAGGGAACCAGAACAGGAACTCAAACAGGGTAGGAACCTAGAGGTGGGAGTCGATGCAGAGGCCATGGAGGGGTGCTGTTTACTGGCTTGCTCCTCATGGTTTACTCAGCTTGCTTTCTTATAGAACCATAAGCCCAGGGATGGCATCACCCTCAGTGGGCTGGGCCCTCCCCCATCAACCACTAGTTAAGAAAATACACATTTTATGGAGGCACTTTCTTAATTGCGGTTCCCTCCTCTCAGATGACTTTAGCTTGTGTCACCTTGACATGAAGCTATCCAGCATGGCATAGGTTGTGGTCCTGAGCTGAATAAAAAGGAGAAGGTGAATGGAGCACCAGAAGTAATGTCTTTCTGTTTCCTGACGGCTGCCACAATGTGACCAGATGCCTCAGCATCCTGCTATCACAGCTGGACCGGCTATCAGTACTACACCTCCTCTACATGCAGGACTCCACCCTTCAACTGTGAGCTAAAAAAAACCCTGGCTTCTGAAAGTTGCTTTTTTTTTAAGGCATTTTGTCACAACAGTGAGAAAAGCAACCAATACGTTAACATATGGCTGACACAGATGTCATTATACAGTCAACAAAAGGGTGATTCACATCCGGGCCAGGGTAGGTCAGGGAAGCCTGCAAAGTCATCCCACTACTCAGGAAGACATGCTAATCTGCCAGTTACTTACGTTGGGAATTTTTTATTTAGTATCAGGTTGTGAATGACAATGTGTGACAAAATAAGAAAAGCAGTATCATGAGTAAGGGAGACAGCTGTATGAACTGGTCAAGTGCAGAGAGCAACGAATCGTATGGATAGTATGAGGTAGAGCTGCATCATACATGTCTTGGCTTTTCTTCTTTCCTCCTAAATAACCAATTTTTAAATTAGGCCTTTCTGATGACACTATATGAAAAGTTCCTTAACTTTGTATGTGAGAACAAAGGCTCTCTCTCTCTCTCTCTCTCTCTCTCTCTCTCTCTCTCTCTCTCTCATGTGTGTGTGTGTGTGTGTGTGTGTGTTGAAGGTGAGAGTGTGTCATGTTATGTTCTCACACGATATCCAGAGAATTGACCCTCTGGCTGGGACTGTCAACTGAGACTTGAAAGGCTCTGATTTTGAGATTGTTTACTTACTGACATTTGATCTTAACTAAATCACAGAGGCTGCTCTGCTCCATTTTCTCATCAGTTAAAGAAAGATGATCCTCGACACATTCTCCACTCGGACAATGTTATTAGAATCTCTTCGTTAATGTGATATCGAGGAGAATTTTCAGCATCTTAAAAACCGATACTAAGTCAAACAAAGCCTCTGGTGCTTTAAGTCATGGCTATTGACTTTCCCGATCATAAAGGAAAGACTCCGGTTAAGTCTATGCTTGCCTCTTTAATCCTTGGAGTGCCACATAAGTAACAAGACTCCATCCACTTTGTAAAGAACAACCGAAGTAGAAGACAGGGAGTCAGGAAGAAATATTAGTTGCTGCAGTCCACTAATTAATTTCAAATTCTGCTGAAATTTGAAAGGTATTTGCTTCATTTCAAAGGTCTAGCTTCATCCTGTCATTTATTTGCCATGTAAATATTTTCGGTCCTGAGTTCCCATCTTAAGCTAACAAGTGATTATCCTTCACAGTAGAGTTACAAATGGCATCTTAATTAACGACATCTTAAGGGCCTTTCCTTACTGCTCTGACATAAAGGTAGATGGTCTGAATAGAAGGTATAATTGCTTATAAAAACAGAGGCAGGGCAAAACTGCACATCTGATAACTAACCTCAGGAGTTCTCGAGACGGTTTCCCTGTGGTTTGGTTCACCTTGCCGTAGGACATGCCATGGTGCCTTTGTGCCATTACTGCCCATTTTGGGTGTTTCCTAAGATTTCCCGTTCGACTGTACTGCTTTCCTGCTGAGAACTGCTTTCTTCCGTGATACTAAGATTATTTTCCATTGTGCTTTTTCCTTACAGCTTCATCTCTGTAGAATTTGTTCCCTTCAGCAGAAACTAGATGCTTGTACATTCCTCCTCCACTTATTTCCAATATACTAGGCAGGCAGGCCAGCAGTAAAATGAAAGGCTGACTGGCTTCATTATGTGTGAGAGTTTCTATGGGAAAAGATTTTCTTTCAGTCACATTTTTTTTAATGGTGTCTGAGATGAGGACATGAAAGAAAAAAACCCCTCAAATTGGATTTTTAAAAATAAAAATATAGGAATAGGTACCAGTTCACAAACAGGAGAGTGAAACGCCACCTTCCTTCTCAGCACCGAGCTTCATTCTAAGCTCCCAGACTGCCTTCAGAGGGCTCTTCTTGGGGTGAGCTAAGCTTAGGGGACAGAAGGCACCATATGGAACAGGAGCGGAAGCAATTACACCAATAAGAATTTGTAATGAAATGCTTTAGAATAAATAATACAATCTAGATTAACTAGATCCAGCTAACTGGAACTTTGGATCTGCCACATTTTGCTTTGTTTTTCTTTTAGAGGCATAGCTGAGTGAGGATTGCATTAGTAGAGAGAGTTTAAAAATCCCTTTTGCTAATATTTTAGATAGTGATTTGTACCTATTTTTCTTTCTAATTTCAGATCTCTGCCAACTATTTCTTATGAAAGGCATAGTGAGAAGGAAAAAACGTCCAACGCCTCAGCATCAGAGGCCATTATACAACCTGTATGAGGGGTAAGGGTTTGGCTCAGTGCTAGGGCGCTAGAATACCTGAGACCCTGGGTTCAATCCCAAGCCCCGAAAATAAATTGCAAAAGTAAAGCCAGTTACTTTTGCAGAGATCCCAATATGTTTATTCTATTGTTTGGAGAAGATTAGGTATCAACACGATCCAAGCTCTGCTGCTGAGTGTGTGGCCTCAGGTCACCTCCCCTGCATGAATTTCAGTGTCCTCATCTATGGTGAGAGAACATGGGAGCCACTTCTTCTTTTCATGACTGGTAAAACTGGCCACCACTGTTCTTCATAATGACTGCTCCAGGTGTGATTTTTCCTTACCATTGTTATAATGGATTATGCTATAGGGAAACTGCATATCTTACCACCATTACAGAGATAAAGATAGCCCAGGACTCTGTAGAATTTGGGGTTTTGAAGTAGGAAGCCATGATTTCACATAACTGTATGGTTAAGGAAAGCTGTAATTGCTTATTAAAATGGCATAAATTTTATCTGAATGGTGGGAATTGCAAAGAGGATGAGAAAACAATGGATCAACATGGATCAAAGACAAAATAAGACATGATAGTCTATTTATTTTAGTTTTCAATATGGATTTAGATAGTTTAGGTATCCAGATAGATGCCATTGCTTCTGCCGAACTAGGAATTTCTGTTTCGTTGTTGATTGGCATCATGCTAGAGAATCATGTCTAAAGCCAGTGACACTTTAAAAATTCAGCCTTGATGATGACCATTCTAATCTTTTCAAGGTGGATTGCATTTTGGAATAGGTAAAGTACCAATTAATCTCTAATACAAATGGCTGTGGGGCTATTCTACTATCTTTTTTCCCCACAGATAGCCAAGAAACAACTCTGAGAAATTTATGTTTTTTATTTATTTTATCATATTAACACATGAAGGAGCACTTTGGGAGAAATTCTTACTTTAAGTAGATTTGCATGGTGGAGCCAGTGTATTCATTTAGGATAAGACTTCCTGTTGTTTCGTCTCCAGGAATGTTCTAAAGATACTGTGAACAACCATTGAAACTGAGGTGTCTTCTCAGACAGTTAGAATCCATACAGACAGGCTTTAGTGGTAGGAATATATTCTGGCCTCACAGGAGCTGGTTTCTATCTTACTAAAAATACGAAAATCTTATGGGATTCTAAGTCATAGCTGTAGGGTGGCTCTTCAAATTGCTTCTGCAATTCTCCCAATGAAGACTTAGCAATGGAAAGTTAAAGTGGAAGATGTCCACTTAAGCCTGGTGATTGCTGGCCTCAGCAAAGTTCTGAGGGGGAAACCCATCATCACCTGTCTTGTAAAAGTTGTCCTTGGGTGGTTTTAACTTGATCTTCATAGGCAGCGGCTTACTTCTTTGCTCAAACACAATTCTGGGAAACAACTTCATGTGTACCATACGACACTGGAGAAAGAAAACCATAGACCCTAGGGAGGAAGGGTTCTCCTTGATTTTAGTTGATAGTAGGCACTCCACCCTTCATCTTCTCCTGTGGAAAACACACACAACCATATGTTTTTCAAGATGGGATTTTTAACATCTCAGATTATTTGCTGCAAACCGGGAAGATGTTGAGCAAAGTTGCAGCCTAGAGAAGTTCCCATGATTCTAGAAAGACATGGCGAGTGATCTGCGGGAGTGTGTGTGTGTGTTGGTGTGTGTGGGGGGGAAACAAGACCACAGTGTAATTTCCTACAAAATGAAAACTGCACAAGTTCCCGTCTTCAAGACTGAAACCTATGGTTTTTACCTCCAGTATAAGCTGGGGTATAAGGGCTCCACCAAGGTTCATATTTCAGAAAGAGTTGGAAGTGCCAGCCCCGGGGCAGCAGACTGGCAGATTCTGGGTCTGCGTCCACCTGCCTGTGAATCAGCTCATTCTACTATTTTTAAGGAATCCCATGTTGCTGCCCCTGTGGTCGTCTAGCATTTCTAATTAAAAATGCCTCCTCTACCGCACAGGTTTTTGTAAGCTTTCAAAAGGCACTTTCGTGGGATTTTTCTCATTTGTGTTTTCCCTGCTATTTTTTTTTTAATATTGCCTTTAGCAGAGCAAGGAATATGGAATGCTTAGATACAGTGCTGCTAAAGTGCTTATAGCAAAAGAGTGGTTACTTTGTAAGCCGATCTGGAACACCTGTTGGAATTAGGTTTCCACTGGATCCAGGGTTTTCTGAGGGCCAGCTTTGGAGCGAAGATAGACAAACTGGTGGGAAAGCTGATCTAAGGTAGGCGTCAGTAGGAATTGGAAATATTTGTTTAACTTGAGGAAGAATAAGAACTGAGTTTGGGGGGATTGAATGAAAAAGGATTAGTAGCAGAGAAAATGAAGTCTGAAATGGCCGAAGTGGAACAGAAAACACCAAGTTTGGGGGAGACCCAGGCATCTGTGAGGGATATGAGACTGAGGACCGGTCCTCAGTTACGACTCCCTTCTTAGATGTGGCAGTGAAACACAGAAAGATTAGACAATTCCTAGAAAGTCCCTCGTAGAGGATGGTGGGTCTCCTTCTGCAAATGAGGTCTAAAACAATGTTATTTCATTATTGCCATTTTTTTTTGTGTGTGTGTCCCCTGCATAAAGCCATCTATCAATTTTAGACACAGCTTCTCCCAGGCTCATATCTTATTCATGCCCCTTCTTGTCAGTGCAAAATTTCATCAGCTATTCATGTCTGTAATTGCCCTTTAAATCTGAGCAATGTCCCCATGTGTCATGTTCTACCAACCCTCCATGTGCCTTGAGACCATAACCCACTGGCTGTGGTGAAATACCAGAACTCAAATTCTCATAAATCCTTTCAGGACTAACTCATCTCCTCCCCTTGCTCCTAAGTAAAAGCTCTGGCTTTCCTTGTCCCTTATCCCAAAGGTAGAGTGCTGCTTTTCTGTACCTTTGATGAGACTATTATTACAGAAGGTTACAATGGGAACAGAATTTGAATACCTTAAGGGAAGGAAATAACCTTATTGTTAGGTAGAGGGGAATAAATTGATGTTGAAGACCAGCACTGTTTCCCTGGGAGAAGATTTTCATTTGTTTAACAGTCTTCATGTGTAGGAGTGTTGCTGAGTTTTCCTTAGAATACCCCTGAGTGCTCTTTCACCTTCTTAATCTATTTGTTTGATTATGTTGACTTGGCAGGAAAGGGTATTTGAACGCATTAATGTTCAAATACTCTTGTTTGAAAAACAAGCTAGCAGAACAAACTATACCCCTCTTGTGGTGCTACATTTGCAAATCCCCTTATTATGAAAGTCACGACAGGTTCCTCACCAGTGCCCACTGATCTCACCCATTCTAAGTTTTCCGGGGAACATAAAGGTTTCTTTTTGATAGTTATAAGAGGATCAACACTAGTTTACTCATTTTTTTTATTGTAAAATGAATACTATTCAAAGGAAGTTGCAGCCCAACAATGGGGACATATTGTGAGAACTGTTTTTCAGAAAGCAATTAGAAGCTCTCAACCACATTAAGCATGTGTTTGGACACACACACACACACACACACACACACACACACACACACACATCAGTCTAAAAGCAAGAAGAGTAACTATAACCAATAGCCACAGTGGTAATTAGAAGGGACTCTTTAAGGAAAGCCCATGTTTGTGAGGATATTTCTTCTTTCTTCTAGCATTTGTGGCATCCTACCCACTGTGGCTTGGAGCAATGCTAATCAGGGAATAGAAAGCTGCATTGTCTTTAGCTTGAAGTATCATTGGACTTGGTATAAAAGTAAATATGAGATGAGAAATTGAAAAGGAAAAAAAACTCAAATGGAGCCTCCAGATCTGAATATAGTTATTGTAATGAGCATAGTAAAAAAATGCCTTTTAGACATGTAAAAATAGTCAGCAACCCAACAACACCCAAGGCTGCACCTGATATCCAGAACCCAGTGACAAGACTCACTCAAGATAACCAGACCCAGTTCTAGAACCCCATGATACTCAGTAGACGGTGTATTTTGCAGAGACCAAGAGCAATGCTCTGCTCTGCACATCTGGAGAAACACCACCTTGATCAGCACTGTGGCTGGAGAGTCTCCCCCAGGATGCTGACCCTTGAATCAGAAACTTCTGTAAGAGACCGTACCTGACCTTCAGCTAAGATATGTCACACAGGTGAGCAGCCTTGGGGAGATAGGCTTAGAACAATGTTTAGGAATTTAGAGTGTGAACCTTGTGTGATAACTCTCAACATAATAAAATATAAATTTTGTTATACTAACTATGAGTATCTACCTTCTTGCTCATGACAAATTGTCAAATTCTTGGTTTGTACCAATGGAATGCTTTTAGGAGAGACAAAAAAGCCAAGCAGACACTGGGAATGGAAACCACAAAAGATTTTGAATAATTTAAGCAGAAAAAACACAAATGAGAAAACTGTTGACATTTGAAGTGAGAAGGCTTTGACAGAGTTGACCAAGTGTTTTTATGTTCAAAAGGACAAGCAATTAATTCCACAGTCTCTTTAAATAATAGTCAATACTCTTACAAGAAGAAAAGATATAAAATTCCAAGCATTACCTAAAAATGTCTACAAATAATATAAATTGAGCTGGCGATGTGAAGCTCACTGCCAAGTCTGATGTGTTGCATTGAGTACCTAGGATCCTCATGGTGGAAGAAGAGAAATAACTCATGCAAGTTATCCTCTAATTTCCACTCTCATGCTGTGGCATGCGTGTGCATTTGTATGTACAAACGAATGTGCCACTAAGTTAAAATAACAACAGCACAAATTATTAAACACACAGACACATATATATATAATACATTTTCAAGAGGGGGGGAAATAGCAGTCCACAATGTCAAACTCAAAGATGGTAAAGACTTTGGTATTAAGAAGACGTATACTTTAAAGTTTCATTTTAAATGTCTTGAAGACTTAAAGAAGAGCTAGACTGTAATGATTAAACAGATAAGAGAAATCGATTAGGGAGGTAAAAGCAATAAAACTAATCAAATGGGATATCGGAAATGAAGGGTTCACTAGGCAGGCTCAGTCACTGCAATCAACTGTAGATTAGAGAGAGATGAAGAAAGTATGTGCATTTGAAGACAGACAGATGCAAAAGACAGTTGTGAGAAACACCAAAATTTGGAGCACCAAGGAAGCCAAATCTGCTCTGAATTATTGGGCAGTATTCATGAGTCTCTTTCACAGAATGATAATTAAAGACCCTGGAGGAAAACACAGACTATTTTCTGGAGACACACTCCTCCACACACTGGCTTTTCCAGGACATATTCTTCTCTGGTTCCATAAAATGGAACCCAAACTGTGGCCAAAGTTTGAAAAAAAAAAGTCATAAATTAAAAAAAGCAAAAATAACCCAATCAATTTATCAAGAATCCCACTTCTACATAGAATAAATACAAAGGAAGCCATGTATAATGATAAAGAAAAAAACCTTATAAACAAAACATACATTATGTGTTAGTAAATGATATAATAATTGGATTCTCAACCTAAATGATGGTGATTAGAAATGGATGGGATGTTGTTATTTATTTATTTATGCATCCTTATTGCAGTTAATACCCCCTCTTCTCCTCCCAGTCCTCCCTTCTCCTCATCCATTCCTCCTCCTTCCTGTCTCTTCAGAAACGGGTAGGCCTTCCCTGAATATCAGCCAGCCATGGCATATCAAGTTGCAGTGAGACTAGGCACCTCCTCTCTTATTAAGAGTTGACCTGGTAGGAGGAAAGAGTCCCAAAAGGCAACAGAGTGAGAGACAACCCCCTGATCCCATTCCCACAAGAAGACCAAGTTACACAACTGTAACATACGTGAAGAGTGCCTTGGTCAGTTCTATAGCTGTCAGTTCAGCCTCTGTGAGCCTCTGAGCCCAGGTTAGTTGATTCTTTGGGTTTTCTTGTGATGTCCTTGACCTCTCTGGCTCCTCCCCTTTTCCTCAGGATTTCTTGAGCTCTCCCTAATGTTTGGCTGTGGGTCTCTGCATATGTTTCTATCAGTTGTTTGGCAAAGCCTCTCTGATGATAACTGAACTAGGCATCAATGTAGAGCAGAACATAATCAGGAATATTTCATTGGCTTTTTTTTCCCAGTTGTGTTTGGTTCTATCCTAGGCCCCTGGGCTATCTAGCGTCTGGGTCATGGCCGTCTAGGTGGGCTCCCTCTTGTGGCATGGATCTCAAGTTAGACCAATCATTGGTTAGCCACTTCCACAATTTATGTGCCACCTTTACCCCAGTATATCTTGTAGGCAAGACAAATTGTAGGTCAAAGATTTTGTGGCTAGGTTGGTGTCTCAATCTCTCTAATGGAAGTTTTACCTGGAGACAGGAGGAATGGATGCTTTTAATGTACTTAAAATATGTCAAGGAAATGATCTTTATTTAGTAACTTGTACCAGAAAAGCTGAAACTAATATATATTTAGATATAAGAACAATCAGAAAACGAATTGTCAAAAAATGTCTATATAGGAGATGCAAAAGAAATTTCTGGAATGGCCGCTAGCTACAGTTGGTCTGCAGTAAGAATAAGAACACAAGCAAAACAGGGCACGGTGGTGCATGCCTTTACCCCAGAACTCAGAAGGCAGAGTCAAGTGGATCTCTCTGAGTTCAAGGCCAGCCTGGTCTGCAAAGTGAGTTCCAGGACAGCCAGGGATACACAGAGGAACATTTTGTGGAAAAACCAAAACAAACAAACAAAGAAATCAGCAACAACAAAAAACAATAAGAAAGTAAAAGTATATAGATTATATTCTCTTTTTGAGACACACTGACTGTATATAAAGCAAAGCCATAGTAGAATAGAAGACACAGAATGCTTCACATCCTTTCATTTTTCATACCATAGTAGAACAACTCCATGTACACTGTTGTGAATTGGGGATTCTGACTGCAAATCCTGGAGCAAACCCTGAAAATGACGTAAAAGAGATGGAGCTAAGAAACTAACAAAAAGATAAAGAAGAACATTTTTAAAGGCTGATTAATAAGAGATCCAGGGCTGAAGAGGTGGCTCAGAGGTTAAGAACACTGGCTGCTCTTCCAGAGGTCCTGAGTTCAATTCCCAGCAACCACATGGTGGCACCATCTATAATGGGATCTGAGCCTTTTTTATGTGATACCCTCTTCTGTTATGCAGGAATACATGCAAATAGACTCATACACATAAAATGCATAAATAAATACATCTGAAAAAATAAAATAAAAGAGATCCTCAACTTCACAATGTGTGAAGACAGGGAGACTTTGAGACATTGGAATATTCAGCCAAAAATGGGAAGTCTTTATCAGACCCTGTCTGTTTCAGTTAGTGTTCTATTGCTGTGAAGAGTCACCATGACTAAGGTGTGGTATCTCACGAAAAAAGCATTTAATTGGGTATTTCCTTACTGTTTCAGATGTTTAGTCAATTATCATCATGGCAGAGAACATGGTGGCATACAGGCTGGAACTTGTGAAGTAACTGTGAGCCAATCTTGATCATGAATGAGAGAGAGAGAGAGAGAGAGAGAGAGAGAGAGAGAGAGAGAGAGAG
>CABHPQ010172438.1:10580-20613 GCA_902168405.1 Peromyscus aztecus
GAGAGAGAGAGAGAGAGAGAGAGAGAGAGAGAGAGAGAGAGAGAGAGAGCGAGCACTGGGCATGGCATGGGTTTTTAGAAAACTCAAAGCCCATTCCCAGTGACATATTTCCTTTAACAATACCACACCCCCAATCCTTCCCAAATAGTGCCACTTACTGATGCCTAAGCATTCAAACATATGAGCCTATGGGGTTATTCTTTTTTTAAACTAACACACTACCCCTCAAGGCTCAGAGATCTGTGAAGAAGAAAAGGTGAAAAAATTATAAGAGCCAGGAAGGTGGGTGATTCCAAGGAAACAGCATCTTCTTAGATCCAACAGGGACGATACCCATATGAACTCACAGGTACTATGACAGCATGCATATGACCTGCACAGGTTCAAACTAGACAAAATCTCAGCACTGAAAAAGGGAAGTAAACACCTCTAACCAAGATGCTATTTGCAATTGATACCTGATGGGAAAAGGAAAATAAGTTTTCTCCAGTGGAGTATTAATGGGTTTATCAGTCATACTCCAGGCCAAGCCCCAAGCCCCATGCCCAGGAATAGTTGACTGACACAAGACAGACTCCATGTTTGTTTGCTTGTTTTTTGGTGTGTGTGTGTGTGTGTGTGTGTGTGTGTGTGTGTGTGTGTGTGTGTGTGTGTGTGTTTTGGTATTTTCTGTCTTACTCATTTTCTTTTTTTTTCAGTTGATTGTTTTGGTTTTCATTTTTTGTTGATGTTATTTTTTCTGTTTTTGTTTTTGTTTTTGTTTTTTTCTGAGAGAGAAAGACCATAAATTTGGGAGGGTAAGAGGTTGAGGAGGATGGGATAGGCAAAAGAGTATGGTAAAAATATATTGTATTAATTTTGTCTTAGCTTTTTATTTATTCTTTGTGAATTTCACATCATGCATCTCAATCTCACTCATCTCCCCATTCCTTTGAATCTGCCCTCTGCCTTTGCAACCTCCCCACAAGATAAAACAAAATAAAATTTAAAAGAAAAGAAAAATTTCATGGTGGAAGCTGTAGTGTGACACAGTGAGTCATGTAATATACCCTTTAGTCTGTACATCTTTACTTGCAAGTGTTCATTGCAAGTTGTCTGGTTCAAGGACTCTGGGTTCTGCTACACTATTGATACTGGACTATTTTAATTTTAAAAATTTAAAATATATAATCACATTGGAATTTATATCTATCTATCTATCTATCTATCTATCTATCTATCTATCATCTAATGTTTGTGCTAAAAGTCACATAGTCAGAATTGAGACAAATAAAACTTAGCACCTTGCTCTGTGTTTGAGACACAATTCAAATGTTCAAATACATGAAAGTTTAAATTAAAAAACTGAGAATAGTTAATCTTAAGAAGTTAAGAACAAGGGCAATCCACTTCTTCTTCTTGCCTATCCAACGTAGTATTTTAAAGTATAGCCAACACAAGAAATAAAGTTCAAAAGAGACACAGCAGTGTGCAGTGTGCAGAAAGCTATAAAAATCAAGCCAATTGCTACTGCTGATGTAGAAAATCCCACCAAGAATTTATTGTAAAAATACAAATAATCAAACAAACAATAAAAACCTATTATAACTTACAAATCAATTTCAAAAATTTTCAGGATATAAGGGTCAATGTAAGCAATAAATTGTGCTATCATATATTATCCCAAAATATGTTTTAAGATTGAATTAAACTTTTCTACTTACTATGAAATCAATGAAAATGAAGAATAAGTATAACAAAAGAAAGAATAAGTTTTCTTATAACAAACACTGAAAACATCCCTGAGTGAAATTCAGTGCACTCCAAATAAATGAGGGGACTTACCATCTTCATGGATTGGAAGACCACAGATTCTATGCAGTTACCCTCTTCAACTCAGATAACTTCTTAGTCAAAAGGATATAGAACAACTTGCACGTGACTATACTGTTGGAAGGAATGCAACATGCTGTAAACACTTTGGAAAACTGCTGACTTGGTCTCTTTTGAAATGAACCATGTGGCCTGGAATGATGTAATTCCACGTACAGAATCTCATGATGCAGCAGAACTAAGACAGGGTTACAGGTCAGAGCAGTTGTTGGTTATAGACATGAGGGACTGTTAGGGAGTGCCTATAGAGGATTTGGGGGTCATAGAAATGCTTTACATTCTTTCTTCACCTATAGTCCCACATACTTTTCAAAACTACCTCTTCTGTGCCTTGGAATTCCAAGCATCTCACCGTCTATTAAATTTCAATAGAAGAACTTGCTGGTTTCCTGTCTGTGTCTGAGCCAGTTCGGGAGCCCTACTTAATTTGTCCCCCAAACCCTCTCCTCTTCTCAGCTATAGTCTTGCCCATTGTTGACAGATCACACTGTTCTGTGCAGCGGGCTTCCTGTGCTCTGTGTAGTCAGGTCTTGATTTCACACCGTAGGTGCTGGAGAGAGCTTGGCCACCGACTGTCCACACTGGTTACCAGACTCGGACCTTCGTTACTTGGTCTGTTTCTAGCACTAGCTTTGCTTCATTTGCTGCCACTTTAATGTCTGCCGAGAGCCAATCAGACACAATTTACTTTTCCTGATTGGCTCAGTTCAAGGAATGTCAAATTCCATTTAAGGAGCCTTCTCCATGGTGCGAGGTCTTGCCACTGTCCAAATCACTTCATCTTGCTGTGCCTCATCTATTCTGTTTTAAATGAAGAAGAAACACATCTTTATGTGACTCAGTGCTTATATGGAGGAACACAGACACATTAGCTTCCTTGCTGGCATGAAAAATTACATTAATATTTGCAGCAATGGAATTTTCAATGTGTACCTGTACTGTCTGTAAATAAATGACTTAGTTCAGGCTCTTTAACAACAAATAGAACTAAGTTAATATAATGGAAATATTTAGTAAAAAGGAAAAGACTACTCTGCACTCCGTATTTGTAGCAAATTCAAAATAATTATAGTTATAACATAGACATGCAGCCTGATTGGGATGATCACTTAGAGTCAAATCATTAAAGAATGGAGGGGAGCTCTTCATAAAGATGTCATTGAGCAGCAGGGCAGCCAGCTCCACACTAATGGCTTCTGATACACAGAAGAAAGTGGCAATTTCCCATCTATTGAGGGGGAGACAGGCAAGTGGCATTACATTCGCCTGTGTATCTAATCAGGAAACCAAAATAGGAAAACTTATATATGTGCTCATCAGGGAAGCTGCTGGGCGGTGTGGCTGGTGAGAGACAGATTGTGACTTTCAAAAGAAAAAAAAAAGTTTACAAATGTAGTAACACAAAGGTAGTGACAGATGCGGAACTGAAGAACCACAGGGTGGAGAGAGGCTTTTTAGCTGTTGCTTATTAAATCCTGTGTGGGAAGTGAGAAGCTTTTTGCTCGGCACCAACACATTCATCTAAGGGTATTTATGTTTGTGAAATGAAAGAAGCAAACTTCTGTGATTCTTAACATTTTCTACTAAAGTTCCCTGACATGAGACGAAGTCACACAGTTTTCTGGAGTCTCTGGTGAAGAGAGCAGGGAGCAGGGGGGCTTTGACTGCAAGGGCATGTCTAGCATGGCACTGTGCAAGTAGACCATTTCATGATGGTTTAACTTTAGACGTATGTAAACAGTACTCACATTTATTGGAAGAGTTTGATAATAGTTTAAATTATTCACAAAGTGAATTTCCTACGTTTATCACGTGAGTTATTATTTGTTCCTGTGTCCTAGTTGGGAAACTAAGTTGATTTTCTTGTGAAGTCTTCCCATGCTTCAAGGGAATTGTTTAGAGTTCCTGTTGCTGTGTCTTACTCTTTTCTTGATATGCTTAACTTTAGGCAGATGGTGTGGTGATGGTAAGTCCTGCTGGTGGTGGTGGACGTGGTGGTGGTGGGGGCAGTGGTCGTGGTGGTTTAGTGAGAGTGGAAGTGATAGTTAACGGTGATGGCAGTGGCTTTGGGGATGGCGGTGATGGTGTTAGTAGTGATGACGGTGGTGTGGTGGCTATAGTAAGGGTTGGGAGAGCAACAAACAGCAGAGAGGGGGTTATAGGAACCTAGCATACTTTTCTTTCGGCACTTCAGTGTCAGCAAGTAGGCTGATTGACACAGCATTGGGGTTACCCCAGGGATTTGCTACTTAGCAAGGAGGTCATCCAAACTCATTAGAAGGAGCTTCAGATTGCCAGTCTCAGGCCATCCTCTCTGGCACACCAGGCCCAGACCAACCTTTTGCAATAGATTATATTCAATTTTGTGACATGGTGCTTCATGAGAAACAAACATTTTGAAGAGATTTATTCTTCACGAATCACCTATAGTTCGAATTTGCTTGAGTCTACATTTTATTATGCTAATCTCAGTGCCATAGGTGTGGGTCCTAAGGTCAGGAAAAATAGCAGCGACGCACACATTGTGGCTGTTTCCGAGCCTAGCCTCTTCCTGACCATCTTCTTATGATGCTTTTTCTCTCCATCATTAGTGATCCAGAAATGGAAATCATTTCACTGTTCTCAGTCCTTACTCCCTCCCTCCTCAATGCCTGTCCTGTGCTCTCCTCTCTTTCTCTCCACACTGCACCTCAAGATTGGCATCATTTGGAAAATGCTCCACACTATTTTAAGTTTGATTCCTGTAATCTAACCTTTATGCTTTGTCCTTCCTACTGTATTTTTCCTGCCAATCAGTATTTATGTAGAAGTCTTGCATGAATTGCAGTGGTGGCAATAGTAATAATAATAATAATAGTAATAATAATAATAATAAGCAGTACCTTTCGTTTTTGGTGCTTTGCAGGCAGCGTGCTTGTGTATACATTATCTTAGAAAAAGAAATGAAGAAAAATCATGACCAATACTTATTGAGTGTCTGTTATGTGCCAGACATTCATTATATATATTTATTTAACACTTGGAACTTTTTGAATTGGCAATAATTATTTCTATATTTTGTAGGAAATGAAATAAACACAAAAGGCTTAGCAATTTTCAAAAGGTCAGTTCTTGCAGCAAAAACACAGAGCTGGGATTTGAAAGTCAGTCAGTTTCATTCCACATCCTGTGCTATGCTTCAATCGACACTGCTTCTAAGAACATTATTATGGTGGCCATTTTGATGAAGATTTTGATAAAGTTTTACTTAGCGGTTCTGATGTTCCTGTAGATTACTTACTGTGGTGTACCAGTAGTTTAAAACTAGAAATCATTATCAGGAAGACTATTCGTGTTAAAAACAAAACAGCAGCCGCAGCAACAACAAAATAAAACAAGCAGATAAATTATTAAATATTGAATTGATTCTTCAAATAAGAGAATATATATATTCAGAGATTTATGAATCTACTTAGTACATTGTCATAAAATCACTGACTTTTTATTACAAAAAAGTAATAATCCTTACTATCTATGAGGCATTTCAAATGCATTATATTCTAGATCCTTTCCCAAGATTATTTTACACATTATTTATATCATTAAATTCTCAGAATAATACCATGAAGTAAACTATCATTTTGTACTATGGTCATTTCACAAGTGAGAACACAGCGATGCTCCAGTTAGGTGACCTGCCTAAGTGCTAATTAAAAAGGTGGAGATACAGACCCTGAAGAGATATGCTGCTGAACTCTTTGTTATTTACTAAAGCTTGTTATGCTCACACACTTTTACAAATGACAAAATTAATGTTCAGAGAAGTTGTTACGAGTTCTCTTCTGGGAGAAGCTGCCCAGTGCTCCTTTGCTCCACTCAGCGATTGTGGTAGCTGTGAGGTAGATCTTTTGATGCTGGCTATTGCCAGCCTTTGAATGCCCAAAGCCTGGGGGCTTGGTTGGCAGCTCCGGAGTTTAGACAGCTTTAATGCCTGAGCTAGGAACCTGATGCTCCAGGCTTTAGAATCGAGAAGCTCATGGCTCAATGCATAGTGTAGAGGCTTACTGTCTGGACTTTAATCATCAGTTGCCCCAGGACTTGGCAGTGTTTGTAATCCTCATGTTCTGGCAGTGGTGGCAGCAGCATTCAGGAGCAGGTGCCACATCCTCCAGTTCCAGCTCTTGCCCAGGCTGCTGGAACTGGGACTCTCAGCTCTGTGGTGCTGAGAATTCCTGTTTTCTGGCTCTACAGTGTTGTGACCCTCAATCCTTCAAGCAACAAGGGATACAGCTCACAGGCCCAGGGGTGTTGGCTTCTTAGCAGTTCAAAGTGTGATAGTTCTTATGCCATGGGTTTCTGAGTCCTGTGGCTCTTTGGTAGTTTTCTGGAATGAGTTCAATGATCAGGGTGAGTAGTGTTGTTTCTGACATCTTATGATTTTCATTTTAGTGTGTGTGTGCATGTGCGTGTGCGTGTGTGTGTGTGTGTGTGTGTGTGTGTGTGTGTATGTTTGTGTGTGTGTGGTGTGCATGTATGAGGGCACATGTACACTTGTGCATGTATGTGGGAGCATCGGATTGATGTCAGGAATCATCTCCCATTGCTCTTTCACTTTATGCAGAGGCAGGGATTCTCAATTGCACTAGTCAGTGTTCTGTAAAGGAACTGATAAAATGAAAAAAAAAATATTAAAGGGGGCCTGTTTAGAGTGGCTTACAGACCATGGCCCATGTAATCCTACAATGACTGTCTCACAATAGAAAGGCCAAGAATCTGATTGTTGTTTAGTCAATGAAGCTGGTCCCAGCGGATTCCTAGAGAGCTGCTGGTCTTTGGTCTACACTGGCATCTTGAAGAAGTAGGTTCTAATACCAGCAAAGGAATGCCTCAGCATTAGGATAGAGAGAGGGCAAGCAACAGATATGGATCTGACATAGGTTAAGAATTTATCAAGAGGCAGAAGAACTGGTCTTCAATATCTACCATGCTTCACAATCTGCATCTTCAACTGGTCGGTTCATACTCCCCTCAAACTGCTAAAACCTGAGCATGGCGGAATGACATCTCCTATACTGCTACTACACAAGGCAAAGCAAAGGCAGATAAGGAGAGGGATCTGTTAATGAGCTGTAAGGCGAGAGGGACAAAGAGGGACAGAGAACTAGAGTATGTAGAGAAGGTCCACAGAGAAAGCAGGGCCTGAATTGGATCTTGTTACTTTAAAAGGTGCGTACAACTCTTGGGGGAGAAAAAAAAAACAATCACTGTTGTCAAAGGGAATGTCCTAGGCACAGCCAGATGTGAATACTTAGGTATTTGATGACAGAATGGGGAGACATAGTGCGTGTGTGTGTGTGTGTGTGTGTGTGTGTGTGTGTGTGTGTGTGTTGCGGGGTATGCACACCTGTGTATATGGTAGTAAAAAGTGGTTGTATACACAGAAGTCGGGAAAGTGACCCCACGGCTAAGATGATAATACCAAACTGTCAAGGATTCAATGCAGTGTCCTAGAGAGCACAGAGGATATCTTGGTTTATGTAGCCCTGGGTGATAGCAGTTTAAGTGTCAGTTATATGAGTACCTGCTGGGTGAAAATAATCTTGTTTATAGCCTCCTTCTCAAACATGAAGAAAAAAGATGATGCCATACAATAGAAATGATTTTTGAGGCTTTTTTCTTTTGACATGGAAATAATATTTGTTATGTATACAATCTAAGCAAATGCTGTTGAGTTTTATATTATTATTCATCAAACTGGTGTCTCATGTTCTTCCATGACATTATGTATTGGATTGGTATTGAGGAAATATTCAAACACTGGAAAACAAAAATGGATGAGTAGAAGAAGCAACAGGATCTGACATAGGTTAAGAATTCATCAAGAGGCGGGAGAGCTGGTCATCAGTATTTACCACGCTTTGCAATCTTCATCTTCACTTTTGTCAGTCCATACTCCTCTCAAGCTGCTAAAACCTGAGCATGGAAGCATGAATACCATCTGGAAATATCCATCCAATGTGAGACTCCTTGGTGAGTGAATTTTGCGTTGGAATGCTCCCACTGGGCTGGCCAACACATTCTCAAACTACACTATCTTTGAGTCTTACTCGTTCATATTTCATCATTTCCTGTTGTAGATATCAGTCTTGCATCTTGATCTGAAAGCTTCCCCTGACTAATTCTCTTCTCTATTCCTCTTAGTACAACACTTGTTTTTAATTTCTTTCTTGGTATCTGTTTCCCTGAAGACCAGATCTAATATTGTATCTTTATCTAACTATACTAAATGAAGCAATAGAATATGGATTGAAAATAGACCATATATGATCCCTTGTAATTTTTTTCCTTTCAGCCCTTAACAAAATGTAAAGCTCACATTCAATTTGTTGGATGAATACTAGTGTTTGTTTGCTTAGTCCTGCTCTGAGGATATACAAAATCTAGTTTGAAGCATTTCTTTACTTTCTGCATGTCTGCATTTTCTTATCAGCACAATGAGGTTTCTTTGTGTCCATCAAATTCCCAGAAATGCGGGAAGATTTTATCAGTGATGGTGAATAATTTTATTGTGGTGGATGCTAATACAAACACACAGGTCTGGGACAGGTAGACAATGATGGTGAGAGAAACTGACAAGAACAGCAGTAGTAGGAGCCCCAGAAGATCTCCCTTCTGTTCTGCATGTCAGGTGTGAGTGAGGACGGGGGAGGGGCGGAGAATAAGCATAGATGAAGAAAGAGACAGGGAAGTGGGCAAGGAAACAGGCCAGCCTGTGACTTCATCTGCTGTAGTCTACAGAGAAAGGTTGAGAAAAGAAATCATGTGGCCGGTGGGAATACAGTAGACTAAAATCGGATAGAAAGGAATACTTATCTAGAGTAGCTCCAGGAAGGGAGCAGTGTGCAGTGGACATTGACTGGAAAGCAATTATACTGAAGTCAAGGAAAACGCTTTTGATGATTCAGATTTGATGTGAATGGGAACTTTCCGAAAATTCATGTGAATTTAATGACTGAACTACAAGAAAGGGGGAAAATCCTTTAAAAGAACAACTATATAGACTATGATTGTTTATTTTCTCTAAGAGAGAATCATATTTTAAGATGTTAAGAATCTTTTTTCTATATTAAACATCCTATATAAGGGGGCATTCTAGTGTGCTTTTCATCTAGAGAATATAAGAATGAAATTACACTAAAATGAGGCATAGATGGGGTTCAGTAGCTGAAGCCTGGGCCTGCCATGCTTCATTATGCTATTTCCTGTTTCTGGGCACATCCTGATGCTAAGTTGAAGCAATTCATGTGAATCTGGGAAAATGAGAATGGAGATATAAAATGTCCCTCCAAACATTTCTCTGGACTTGGTAGTGATCTGTGTTTTTATAGTGACCTTGAAGGCCAGTTGTTGCAGTTCCAGTAGCTAGGGATTAAAGAAAGGTAGCCCAGTGCATGCTATGACATGGCTGGGTGAGAGTTAATGTATACTATATTTTGCTCTTATTTGCTATTTTGACAAGATCTAGCCTGTTCTGTTATAAATATTCTATACTAGGTTACAGTCAGTGATTTGCTACAAAAAAAGATCTGATTATTTGTTTGCTAAGCTGATATGATTGGGTGCACATGTGAGAACTCAGGATAATTTCTGTTACAAAGCAGGTTAATAGGAAATCAGATATTGCTGGAACAATTTCAAGGATACAGAATATTCCAAAGAAGAAGAGGAAAGGGAAGATGAAGTGAGAGAATAAAAGGGGCAGGGAGATGGAGAAGGAAGAGGAGGAGAAGGAGGAGGAGGAGGAGGAGGAGGAGGAGGAGGAGGAGGAGCTAATGAATGACACTTGGTCAGGTAAATCGAAGCAACTTTAATGCTATCGAAAAGGGGAAAGCTAACCCATTTGTACTGTGGATATAAATGTTGAAAATGGATATTATTGCTATTGCTGATAGGATCTGTTGGCTCTGATTGGATGTAGTATCAAAATCTGCTGTGGGATGTTCTGTATGGCAAATGTGTTGCTAATAAAACACTGATTGGCCAGTGGCTAGGCAGGAAGTATAGGCGGGACTAACAGAGAGAATAAAAAGAATAGGAAGGCGGAGGGAGTGCCTGCCAGCCACCGCCAGGACAAACAGCATGTAAAGATGCCGGTAAGCCACGAACCATGTGGCAAGGTATA